>VUQI01038928.1:2799-19313 GCA_015106735.1 Paratilapia polleni | reverse complement strand
CTGTCACATAGTTAAAAAAAAAAAAAAAAAAGTCTCATCAGACTGAAACTCAATCCCAGAGCTTCTAATCTAATAAAGGGTCAGCAGCCTTTCAGAAAGTCTCTGATTTAGGGGTCCTAAAATACTGTAAATGTGTGACAACAGGCATGATTGTAGTGGACATCAAGCGACTATGCATTTTAGAACAAAAATATATTAGTGTTCTCTTAGTCGGGATGGGATGGTGCTTGTCGTGTTACAGTCTTTAAAGCCTTTCTGGGATTTTACATGTTATGCTGTATTTCTTCAATAGATCTTTGAGCTTATGGGCACTGATTACTGTCTGTTTGATCATATAATGCATTGAAATTAAAGAGCTATTTTTAATTATCTTTAATTTTCTTCTTTATTAAAAACCTGTGTGTTTGCACATGTTGATGTGCCTTGTCTGTGACCCCTCAGGCTCCTCGTGGTCCTGTAGCTTCTAACTCTTATCTCTTCTATCTCTGTGTGATGTCTGATCTCCCTGATTGCTGCGTCACAACGAGGTGCTCAGCTGTCCCCCTTGCAGGATGCCTCACCAGCTCACACTAATCTCCACACTGAGCTAAATTTACAGACAAACAGTTTATTCTCACCTCTGTGGGGCTGCGACTGGGAACACACGTGAGACACAGCATGTGTAAATCCAATGCTAATTTATCCTTTTATGTTTTCCTTTGACCCTTCTTTGTAAGTGTATGAATGATGTTAGCATTATGCAAACTGGAGCTCATGCCTAATCTAAAGCCTCAAGTCTCCTCCAGTTGGGACTGAATTATGTTGTATAATACCATCCGGAAAATCCATTTTGATCACCAGAGGTTGCAGACAGTGCACAGATGGAGTAACAACACAGATTTGCGTTCCCCCAATGAGATCCTCTTGCATGGAAATGTGTTGTCTTTGACAATACTGCTGCAGAAGCCTGTTAGCTTTGCACCCAGTGAGTGCTGCTGCATGAGTCATTGCTGTGCCAGAATGATAGATGGCAGGCAGGTTTTAATGGTCCGTGAATATGGTCAACTCAGAATGACATGGAGACCTTCAGCTGCAGACTTACAATAGGATGATTTTCATTGCTACTGCTTTCAAGCAGAAACAAACACATGTAACAGGACCAACTAGGGGCTAAAAACACACTATATCTGATCCACAGGACACCTTAATGCTGTGGAGTGGGGTCAGGAGAGTGATGAAAGCTACTGTCTGCTCATTAAGCTTCAGGGCTGTACATGGTATATTCATATAAGCCTGTTGATGTGACTTTAAATCCACCTAGAAGGACTAGGAAATGATATAGAAGATTGTGACAAATAGGGTGTTATTGAATTAAAAATTACTGGTAACTATAGTTCGTTCCACTTTCACATTTCTGATCTCTTTTCCCAAATTTGTAAAAAATGTGTTTTTTTTCTGACAGCTGCATTAATTGTGAAGATGTATTGTGATGTGTCAGTCACCTGCTGAGCCTTACTCATTAAATACATGCCTTGATGGCATGATGTTGCTCCACTAGTCTTTTTTACCTGAAGCCTATCAGCCTAGTATTATGCTTTATTTGAAAGGAAACTATTTTTTCCAATGCCTAAAATCCTGGAGGAAACAGAAAAGTTCAGACTGTAGTAAGGTACATTTGAGAAAAGTTTTGTGCTCAACAATTATTTGTGTTAGATGAATTCTTAAGTAAGTTCTTAATTAATAGCCTGTAACTCAACATTAATGGCATTAGTGCAAGATATTCAAGTATTCAAGAAGGTGTAAGAATGATTGATTGGTTTCTTTTCTTAGTGGAATATAAAATGGGGCTGTGAACACACAGTTAATAGCATCTGTTTCATTGATGGATTGAACTGTGAGTGTGTTTCACAGGTAAGGAGGTGTTGTTTGGAAAGAGGAAGAAAAAAGAGCATGACTGGCTTATCCAACTCAGGGCCACTGATCTATTGGACCTGCAGTCAGAGAGTGCAAGCCCCACTAAAACCTGCTCTGTGCTGTGTGTTTGAGCGTGTACAGCCCACGTGTTACACTCAGCGAGAGCAGAGCAGCTCCCTTCTTAGGATTATTCCTCTGGGGAATAGGCTGAGTCACGCTACAGAAGAGTAGACAAATGGAGACACGCAGAGAGGAGGGGGCAGGATGGAGAGTGTGATGGGTGCCTTTTAAGATGGGTGACAATGACAGAAACATGTTATAAAGAGTTTCATGTATACCGTTGTGTGGTGTTGTGCTCCTACAGCTCATACCCAAGCAAATGGTGATCCATCTTTATAGTCACTGAAAGAAGCTATACATTTTACTGTAAGACTACTTTTATTTTTCTGTACTGCATCTCTTCTCTTTTAAAAAAGGAGTAAAACTCTGTAATGTCCATGTTTGTAAAGCAGTGTGTCATATAGACATACAGGTGATAGTATGAACTGAATCTCCCTGTCTGTAACATTCAGGATATTAGCAGCTCCTTTGTGACTTTTTCAAAATGAGGTTAACCCACTTTGTGATTTATTTCCATCTTACTTGATGCTAAATTTAGCTCATTGAAATGTGGGAACTTGGATTTTACTTTCTGCATTTTAAGCATGCAGCTGATGCTCATTTAGAGTGAGTGCCCAGGCAAGAGTTTACTGTCTTGAATTAAGGGCACTTTGTTGTTGATCGTCTCACATTATCTGTCAGAGAATCAGTGAATTAGTTAATTTGCTTATCTCTCTTAAAATAATGGCTGTCAAAGGACATTGAACAGTCTACCTCATCATTTTATCAGATTTTTTGTCTGCTTTCAGGTGGTATTGGTGCGGTGGAACGAGCCCTTCCAAAAACTGGCCACATGCGACACAGATGGAGGCATTTTTGTTTGGATCCAGTATGAAGGCCGCTGGTCTGTGGAGCTGGTCAATGACCGAGGAGCTCAGGTAAGAAACATAAGTAGAGAAGAAGTAAATAAGCCATTTTAAGTGCTTTTTGTTGTAATATAGCAGAATGTACAGAAATAAAAGTGCTATTCATGAAAACTTGAGTGTATAAATAGTGAGTAGAACTAGCAGAGAGTCAGTGGGAACAAAACAAGCAGTAGTAATATACAAAAGCAATATAATGTAACGTCAGTGCAATAAGCCTGTAATACTTTACGATTGCATATTCCCAGAATTTTGTGCTTAACTGAGGCATTCACCTCTAACATTTCCCAGCTGTGAAAAAACTCAAATGGTTTTGTGTTTTTTTGTTTGTTTTTTTTGTTTGTTTTTTTATTGGTGTTGCACATTAACTTAAAAAATGACTGCCAAGCAAACATAGGTGGGTAGGCCACATCGATCAAACACTGTCATCCCCAGAGCGAAGCCTTGACACATCCTGACAGCATCTTTTGTAATCACTTTAGTTATTATTATAGATGACAGTCTGAACAATAGCCACACTTTTATATGGCCTGTGCTTTTTTTTTTTAATGGTGTCTCTGCTCTGCTTTTTTCTGAGAGGTTAAAATTTTATTACATACAGGAGTGTTAATTTATAATGACATGAGCAGAAGCATTCATTAGTTGAGTTGAGGGATACTGTTTTGCTATAATTAGTCTCTGGATCAACCTATATTTCAAGGGCGGCAAATCTTTGGAATCCGAATATTTTGCATTTTTGCTAGAAAATAGTTACTTAGCTCTTAATCAAGTAACCGCATTAGTTTTTGATTTAGAAATAACAAAGTGAACATCAAGCGCTGCTGATTCTGTGCATAAGAGTTACGGTATATATAAAACTGGGTCGTCTTAACCTAGTGACAACATTTCTTTTCTGTCCCCTGCAGGTGAGTGACTTCACGTGGTCCCATGATGGCACCCAAGCTCTCATCTCCTATCGTGATGGCTTCGTCCTGGTGGGCTCCGTCAGTGGGCAGAGACACTGGTCCTCTGAGATCAACCTGGAAAGCCACATTACCTGTGGTATCTGGACTCCAGATGACCAGCAGGTAACACACACCCACCCTACAAATTGTAAAGGGTATGTTTCCCCTGGCACTTTGTCTGCCTTTGAATGCTAGTAGAAGTAGAAACTTTAGGTTACCATTTGCCACTTTGAGTATGTAGGCTTTCAGAAGGCAGATAAAGGCCCTGAAAGATGAATCTGTGAGTGACAGCAAGCTTCCACTGTCTTGAATGTGTTGTTGGTTTTGTTAGGCTATGTTTTTGCTTTTCATGTTAAATTGTCAGCTCAGTTGAATGTCAGCAGACTTTCACTCTGTATATGTGTATCTGTCCTTGTTCATCATCTTCAATCCATTTATGTCCATTTCGCCAAGTTTTTTCTTTGTGATATGCTTTTCTTTGCTTGCTGTTGACTGATTTTCTCTTTTCTTCCAAGTTTGAATCCTTGTTCTTGTGTCAGTGTCCACATTGATGTTACTTTTTCACACTTTCTTCAGGTGTTGTTTGGTACTGCAGACGGACAGGTGATAGTGATGGACTGCCATGGGCGCATGCTAGCTCATATACTGCTGCATGAGTCGGATGGTATTGTCAGCATGTCCTGGAACTACCCCAGCTTCCTGGTGGAGGACAGCAGTGAGAGCGACACAGACTCTGACGACTACTCCCCACCACAAGGTATTCTTCTCAGGGTTTGATTTGAACAAAAGACTCCTCACCTTTAACATTAAGAAACGTATCATTAAAACCATATTTACCTGGTTAATTTCTGGCCCGATTCTCTGCATGGCACGTCAGATCTCTCCCAAACAGAAAGTCTCTACATGAAAATAAAGGCAAAAGAAACAAAAATGATAATCATTTGGTTCCTCACACTTTTTTCATTCATGGATTAAAATGAGTACCTCTTATTGTTTTGCCTCAACAAGAAGATCTCTCTCAGATATCTCACTCATGTTACATTGAGAACCATAGTTATGTGAGTTCTCATTGCTAGTGGTCTTTAAACATATCTTGCCAGACAAGCTTACCTAAAGCAGCCACCAACACACAGAAAGGCGAAGATGACAATTACTTCAAAGCCCCTTTTAGCAGGACAAAGCTGGGCCACAAGTAGAATGGGCTTGCAGGTCCAGCAGTACCCATAAACCCTCACTTAAATGGACTACAGCAATTGTCCCACTATCCAGTGGTAAATCTGTTTTTTTTTTTTTTTGTAATAGGTTTGCTCGTATGGGGGTTAGCCTGGGATCATAGACTGCATAAAAAAAAGACTTGACGTAGTCACCCATGGGTTAGTGGAGTCCTGTTACGAAGCCTCAGGCTTCATAATCTTATGAAACCGGATGTGATGAAGAAAAAGGTGGCTCTGACTGACAAACCCCAGGAAAATACATTCTCATACTATAGTGACATGTCAAACGGTAGGCCCATCATAAGGCATACTCTGCTTTATCCTCCTTTTGGGCTATAGGTGGGACCATAATTTACTAAATGAACCCCAACTTGAATAAATAGTGACTGAGCCCATGTTCACTGAGGACGTGGAAAAGGGAGCTGAAGAATGCCATAGACTTAGTGAAATGAGGAGTTGCCCCCTGCTGGTCATGAGAGAGAATGCAGGGACTTCTGCATTGGCTTCACTTTTCAGACCCAGAAGCTAAAGTCATCTTCTATATACAGTCTATGCCCACAATACAAGAAGTGGATCATTTCTCTGAAACCCCTTAGTTCTATAAACACATAAAGATTTCTGCAGATGTATCTCCAAAACAAGTGAGGACTGATGGTTTAATATATCCTTGTTGCAGCGCACAGCTTGACGTTGCTTGACAAATGGCAGTAATTTTGCCAGTGGCACTGATTAGCTAATCATTAGCCTTCCTGTGGCATACATTCGACTGATTGCCTTTTAATCGAGAAATCGCCTTTTCATGTCACCAAGCCAGGCGAATCAGTCAACTATGGAGTGGACAGATTCAAAGGTCTGGATGTAGGCAGGTTGGGAGCACCTCTACAACCCATATTTCCAGTCTCATATCTTCAAACGCCCCACAAGTAATTTTTTTAAGAAGTCATTGCCACATAGGTTCACATACTTTTTCCAGCATGCATTGTGAGTGATTATTAAATATGTTCAGTAAAAATATGAAAAGCACAGCTGTGTATTGCTGGTTCAGTCAGATTGTGTACTGAAATCCTGGTACCTTCAGTGTGAGCTTTTTAACGAAGCTTAAAAAGTGCCAATGAACTAATAAACTATTTTCCACTGGGACAGAAAATATCCAGTGCACTGGGATGTAAGCTATCTGACAAGGGAATTGTTGCATCTGGTTAGCCCCCTCTTCTGCTGCTTTCACTGTGCACACCAGCTAACGTAACAAGCTGAAGAGAAAAAGAGGCAAGAAAACAAAACAGGAACCAATAAAAATTAGTTTAATTACTCCCAGTTGCTCAGGCTGTATTGGTGAGGGACTGTCCTCCTCCCACTGTTCTATTTTTTCTCGTCCTTTCACCACAGGCCAAGCTGAAAAGTGCTTGCCTTAGCTGGAACACAGATTATGCTCTAACTCACTAATTAAACCATTCAATAGGAATTGATTGGCCCCAATAGAAATCATCCCTCAAGTCAACAACCTGAGTGAGGCACAAGGCTTGCCAGATCTTTGTCATGATACACTATGATGACCCAATATCACTGCACAGTATACTGCAGTTGTAGCTGCATCTTGTATCTGATTTAATGCAACACTCCTTGTAAAATGCTTTCTGTAGCAACGACAAAAGCAGAGGTGGATATTTTATTTGTGTTGGTATTTGGGTCATTGCAGGATTATATGAAAGGACAGAGTCAAGGATATTTCAGTGGAAGACATGTAGGTGCTCTTCTGAAGGTGTGTTATTTATAGTAAAGCTAAAAAAATCTGAGTACACTCCTGTGCAATGTCCCTAAATGTCAGATCATTCAAACTGAAGTAACTTACAGTTAATCCATTTTTTTTAAACTTAGAAGTGTAAAGCTAAACATGCTAGTCACACTAGCTGCGGAGCATTTTCTTTACTAGTATTTTCTGTCAGTTTACTTTTTGTTTCAGCCATACTCATATTTAATGCTAAACTGTGGTTGTGGATATGAAGTTGCTCCCAGGAAAGCTGTTGTGTTGAATTCACTATTGCAAGCTCAGATGTGTATATTTTTAATACCAGTCTTCCCTTGAAAGGCACTTACTGACACTACTTCAAAGACCGGTATGTAGGATTTAGTGGCATCTAGTGGTGAGGTCAAAGATGACAACCCTTCGCTTTCCAAACTTATACAAGAATCTATGGTGGCTATACATCAACATATACTCTCCACAGCCAGTGTTTGGTTTTTCTGTTCTGGGCTACTCTAGAAACTTAGTGGTACAACATTGTGGGCTCCATGGAAGAGGACCCACTCTCTATGTAGATATAAAGTGCTTATTCTAAGCTACAAACACATTATTGATATTTATGGGTGAATATATGCTAATGAAAACAGAATTGTTGTTCCCTTTTAAATCTAAAAACATTGCAAGTTCTGTTGAAAGGTTCAGCTGTTCACACTGCCTGTCTAATATGTGTGGTTTTTGTTTTTGTTTTTGTTCATCTCTTCTTAGTGCACAGCCAGAAACCACTGCTGACAGTCAGCTTTACCTCTGGAGACATCAACCTAATGAACAGCTATGATGACCTCTCTCCCATCCTCATCCACACTGGTCTGAAAGGTGTGTGCATGTCATTAGTTTTATTCATACACCAGTGCTCCCGCAGCTTTGTCACTTGTTCACTTCACTGTTTCCTTCACTCACTTGTTTATACCTTTTTAAAATTATGTCTCAAAGAATGCTGTGTTTCTTTTTTGTGTAAAACTGGCTCTTATTCTTCACAACCTTATGCATACTTTTTCTTCTTTGTTCTGTGCTGTAGATGTGGTGGTTCAGTGGTGCTCACAGGGGGATCTTCTAGCAGTGGCAGGGATGGAAAGGACCCTCCTCCCCACTGACACCTCCTGCCCTCCACCCAACAGGAACGCCATTGTGAAGTTCTACAATGTTCAAGGCGAACACATCTACACACTGGACACACCAGCACAGGTGATTTGGGAGGAGATCTGGGAACTTGTGTTTTATTTTCTCCCTTATTAGCTGGGGTAAACCTCTCAACTGAGTGTCATCCTAGAAAAGTAGTCATTCTTATATTTAGTAATTATTCTAATGTTGATCTGTTGTCGAATTATTTATGGTCTTTGTAAGGTAACCAATGATTCATTTGAAATGCATTGTTTCCCACTGATTTTACTTGAGTGTCTTACCGTGGTATGCTAATGTTTGCCCAAGTACATTTGGCAACTTATTATAACATCTGAAAAAATAACACCATGTGTAAATGATTTGCTAGTGGACAGTCTCTTCACTCATATTTTGAGAGTCGAGTCACTGCTTACCAGGTAGCCCAGGCCCTCCCATCTCATGTTTCCCTCTCCTGACTGCAGTGTTTCCCACAGATTTAATAGAGATCAGAATATAAGTACTCTGTGAAAAATAAATAAGTGAGCATTATAATCTGTTGCTACTCTAGCTCCATCTCCATCAGTTTTGAGTGCAGCTGGGACTGGTGGCCCTTGTTCTGCTCTGCAGTCTTGGTGAGCTTGGTGGCTTGGTTGCACGTAGACCAGTTCTCAACCTGCTGCAGGTTCTGCTTAGAGTGGCCCATCAGTTTACACAAGACCTCCAGAGCAGAAGGAGGACTGACATCATCAGCTGCAGTCAGAGTAACCTGGCCACTGAGCCAGGGGGTAGGAACAATATGAAATGTTTCAGGGTTAAATTATAGATTTAATTTATTTTAAAGTATGCCATGATCAAAGTCAGTCTGACAGACTTTGATAAGCATAAGCAGATGTATCTTCTCCTTCACACTGCAGCGCTCCATCACCACGCTCTGCTGGGGTCACCGGGACTCTCGTCTGTTCTTGGCATCGGGCCCGGCGCTCTACGTTGTGCGAGTGGAGCACCGGATTGCCACACTGCAGCTACTCTGCCAGCAGGGCATTGCCACAGCGGTGAAGGAGGAAAAAGATGTTGCCAAGCTCACCATGCCTTCCCGCCTCTGTTCTTACGTCACTGCCGCTTTTGTCCCCACCATCAAGGTAACACAGGGCAGGAGGGATTTATATTCATTAAAACAAAAAAATAATGTGAACAGATTCATTGGTGACCTGAGATGAGTCACTTTTTCCAAATGAGCTCCGTAGTTTAGCATAAAAGGCAGCAAAAAAATCATTTCAATTGTTGCACTGTCATGAGAAGTTTTCAAACTTTACTGCAACTTCACATTTTCAGCCTCCCATCCCAGATCCCAACAACATGCGTGATTTTGTGAGCTACCCGACAGCTGGGAACGAGCGCCTTCACTGCACCATGAAGCGCACAGAGGATAACCCTGAGGTGGGAGGGCCTTGCTATACTCTGTATCTGGAGTACCTAGGAGGTCTGGTGCCTATCCTCAAGGGCCGACGAATAAGTAAACTCCGGCCTGAGTTTGTCATTATGGATCCCAAGACAGACGGGAAAACAGGTGGGATTACTTTGTTCTTATCAGTAACCTAACAACACATCATTTTCCAAAGAAGACCTGAAATGTTTATCAGCTGTTCAACCTAATGAAGACATTTTAATATTGGTTCTGAAATTAAGGAATACAGTAAGAACATAGAAATCTTCTGACATCTGTGTCCTTGCTAAAAATTTCTCTTTATTTCTGAAATTCAAGTAGAGCTGTGAAACATAATCCCCCCCAGACACACTTCTGACATCGTCCAGTAGTTTTCCAGAGTTTCTTAACTTGGCACTCGGCGAGTGAGTTTTAGTCACATAGGGCAGACTGAGCCCATGTTAATTAAAAGCTGCTTATGGCCCCTGGGTTGCTCATAAATCAACCCTCTCTCTCCCCACGCAGTGATAAATGAAGCCAGCCATGAAATGGTTCCAGCCCATTCACACTTTTATGTCCATCAAATAAATTAGTTTGACCTAAACTGGAGCAGCAGCTGTGGTTTACAGACTCCATACGACAGAGCAAGAGGAAAAGAATTGAAATGACTGAAGAAATGAATGGGTTGAAATGTGTGTTTGTAGAAATGGCAGAAAAGTGCTTTGGAATGATGACGTTTGGCAAAACTAGGAAGATTCTTGTCTTGAGGTTGCTAGAGTAGATTTCAAAATGTCTCCTGTAGTGCCAGCATAACTAGAATAATCACCAGAAGGCATCTCATATTTGTACCTTACACCATTCATTCTTCACTCAGTCCTTTTGAAACTGCAACATTATGAACTTTTTAGAAGTGATGAAAGATACTGTACAGTAGTATAAGTATCTGAGTGATACTCAGATACTTGTTGTATTGATCTGCACATTTACTCAAAAGTAACATTTAAAGTGTCATTTTCACATTTTGTCTCCTCAGATGAGATATATGGAAACAGTCTGATATCAGCCATGATTGACAGCTGTAACTGTTCAGACTCCAGTGACATTGAGCTGAGTGATGACTGGGTTGGCAAGAAATCGCCAAAGATATCCAGGGGTAGTAAATCCCCCAAACTTCCCAGGTAACTAAACCTCTGATCTGTGTGTACAATGGCATGCAGTGTCAAGCCAGTATGTATTTTTTTCTTGGTTGCTTCTCTGCAGGTTTTCAGTTTTAATTAAGCGGGAGTCAAGTAATTGTTGGCATGTTGAAGAGTTTGATACAAGAAGCATTTATATGACAATGAAGACATTTTCAGACACATGTAACTTCTGACGTGAATTACACTTAAAATTATTTTAGATGTTTCTATAAAGGAAGAGGAATGACAAGCCATAGTATGAGCTGTTACTTCATCATACAGCAAATATAAAAACACAGTAATTACACCTTAATAATCACATTTCTGTTTTTAAGTTACATTCCTGCCCAGTGCAGTTGCAGTCCTGTAATAATTGTAATTGTACATTATACCTCCTGGATGGATCCTGAAAATAGTTTCAATTTCCAGCATTTAAAATCCTTTTTGTGGTATTGAAATTAAGCTTCTTTTGTGAATGTTCTGCTAAAACAGTTCATTTTACTTCCTTGTCTTTGCTGTTTGTTTTTTTTCGTTCTCTGCATGCCTAAACCTTCTTTTTGTATTTGCTACCTTCTCTGTAGAGACTTAGTTTGTCCCTTTACCAACAGGATCAACATTGATCCCAGAAAATCTCCCAAACTGTCCCGCGCTACGCAGGAGATCTCTAGGTCACCACGGTTACCCATACGGAAACCCTCGATTGGGTCACCCAGTCTAACGCGGAGGGAATTTCCTCTAGATGACATCACTCAGGTAAATGTTAGGTTATTATAGCTGAGTGAGAAGCCAGTGAGGGATCACATGCTTCCCTGTGGATTGGTTATGCTGCCTATGTGTGCAGAGAAGCATGACATACTACTCTGATGCACCACAGATCTCGTACATTTTATGTAAAATTTACTGTTTCAAATTTAGAAATGTTTAGAATATTTTCATAGACAACAACATTGTTTCTGTTTTGCAGCAAAATTACCTTGCTCAGGTCACATCCAATATTTGGGGAACAAAGTTCAAGATAGTGGGGCTGGCTACTTTCTTACCCACCAATCTTGGTGCAGGTAAATATTAAACATTAATTTAAATTAAGTCCAATTCATCTATTGTCTTTTTTCTTTTCCTAATTTAAATTTTTACGTTGTCCCTCATTCCTTAGTTATCTATAAGACAAGCCTCCTCCATCTGCAGCCTAGACAGATGACCATCTACCTGCCAGAGGTGCGCAAGATCTCCATGGACTACATCAATCTGCCTGTCTTCAGCCCCAATGTTTTTAGTGAGGACGAAGATGACCTGCCTGTTTCAGGGCCTGCTGGTGGCGCCGATGACAACCCACCCTGCACTGTTAACATCCCCATTGCCCCCATCCATAGTCCAGCCCAGGCCATGTCCCCTGCCCAAAGCATTGGTCTGGTCCAGTCACTCCTAGCCAATCAGAATGTTCAGCTGGATGTCCTAACCAATTCCACAGGAACCCCTGCTGGGGGGGCTGCCGGTGGGTCAGACCAAAGCCAGGACACCATCTTGACAGCCCAGTACACAGTACCAACCAGGTACTCGAGTCCTGGTCAGGTCATTTTTGGGGGACTGGAAGTAGGTCGCCTAGTGGTTGGACCTCCACCTTCTCATCATCCTTCACAACAACAACAGCAACAACAGCCAAGTCAGCAACAGCAACAACAACAGTTGCTTCAACACCACCAACAACAAATTCAGCACCATCAACAGCAACTCCAGCAACAGCAGCAGCAGATGCTCCAGCACCAACACTTACAGCAACAACAACAGCACATTCAGCAGCAGCTCCAACACATACAGCAGCAGCAGCAGCAGCAGCTCCAGCAGCACCTACACATACAGCAACAGCAACAACTTCAGCAGCAACTGCAGCAACAGCAACAAATGCATCATCAACTGCAGTCTCAACAGCAACATCAGATGCAGCAACAACAGCAGCAGCACCATCAGCTTCAGCAGCTTCAAATTCAAATCCCTGTTTCCTCGATATCTTCAGGACAGCCTTCAGGTGCCGCTCTGCACCAGCTACAGCCAGGTGCTCTGCATATCCAGATTCCTCATCAACCTGCTGATTTAGTGGTCGAGAGAGCAGTAGGGGGTGAACATGAACACTTACTGAAGATTAAAACCACTCGGTCGCCTCCACAGCTGGCTGAGGGTGATACAGTGGTGTTCAGTGCCCCTCTAGAGCTCAGCAAGATGAACCCACCACCCCCCTACCCTGGGACAGTGGCTGCCGCTGTGGCTGCTGCAGCTGCTGCTGCTGCCTCAGCATCAGCTTCCGCTGCATCTTCCAGTGGCGCATCTGGATCAGGAGGGGGCACCAGTGGAACTCCTCCCCCTGGTGACCTTTGTGTGAAGAAGGGAGAGTTTCCACTTCATCCTTCGGGTCAGCAACAAGCGCAGTACCCCACACCACTGGGCTATGAGAGGATAACGACATTTGACAGCAGTGGGAATGTGGAAGAAGTATGTCGTCCTCGAACACGCCTTGTCTGCAATCAGAATGTCTACACTCTCCAAGGACCTGGCAGCTCCGCCACTCTCAGGGTCACCTCCTCTTCATCCTCCTCCTCAGCTGACAAGAAGCTCCAGCTGCCCTACACCTCTGCTACTCTCAATAGACTCACTGCACCTCGCTATTCTATACCCAGTGGAGACCCGCCTCCATACCCTGATCCAGCCAATCAAAACAGTGGTGTTGGCAGGAATCCAGGACAGAGGCTGGACAGCAGTCTGATCCATGCCACCCTCAGGAGGAACAGCCGAGAGGCAGCACTCAAAGTTTCCCAGATGCTGGAACCACCTAGACCACTGCCTCCCAAGGCTAAAAACAGTAGTGCACTAGCGGCCTCGTTCCAGCAGAGGGTGCCAACAGCCTTATATACCTGCAGTCAGTGTAGCAGTGGATCTAGTGTTGGAGGCACTGCCCCAGGGAGCACTAATGGAATAGCAGGAGGAACTATTATCAGACAAGATTTCCCTCCAGGGAACGGAGCACCACACAGCACAGTCATTGTTCATTCAAACAGTGCTACTCCTCTGGCCTCCCAGTCTTCTTATAATCTGATGAGTTCACTTGAAGGATCTGGGGCTGCAGCAGGAGGAGGCAGCAGAGACAGGGCTGATTACATTAATTCAGCATTCTCTGAGGATGAGACTCTGAACCAGTCACTGAGGCATCTGGCGCTTGGAGGAAATGATGCATCAGGGCTGGTTGTCAAGCGCCCGCCTCCCTATCAGTGGGATCCAGCAGCAACAGAGGAGGTGTGGGTTCCTCAGGAACGGACAGCGACTTTAACTTCCACTGGCCCCCCTGTACCACACAAACCACCTCCCCTTATTCTTAGCCCAGCTCAGCACTTGGATGTAACCAGGCTGCCTTTTGTCCTTTCTCCAAAGTCCCCCACAAGTCCCAGTGCTGCATCATTCCAAGCTGCTGCAGCAGCTACAGGCTACCAGATCTCGCTCCAGTACCCCCCAGCAACTGCCTATTCTGGAGCCCAGCTCCAACCCATCCCAGGGTCTCCACGCCCCTGTTCCTCACCAAAGGAGGTGGTGGCACCTGTGCCCTTTTCACAGCAGGATGCAACCCTAGTGTTACCACCAGGTTACCCTGCAAACCTGACCAACCTAGCCTGCTGCCCCCTCCCACCCATGTACCCAGGAGGAAGTGCTTGTGCTGGGCTTCCCATTCCTCCCATTGCTCTCCACACACCATGGGGTACTTATAATTCTTGTCCACCTATGCCCAGTCCTGCAGTGCCACTACCACCCAAAGCCTCCCACCTCACAGTAGACAAAAATGTTCTCTCTCCACCTCCACCTCCTCCTCCACCACCTCCTCCGCCACCACCAGCAGAGCTGCAGAGCCATGGGGGATTACAGGAGGCCATGGGAGAGGGTGGGGAAAGTTTTCAGGAAGTGCTCTCTTTGACTGAGAGCCCTGTGCCGCAGCGGTCTGAGAAGTTCGGTAAGAAGAACCGCAAGCGGGTGGATGGTCGGACTGAGGAGGCTAATGTGCCACCACTGGCTGAAGGGAGCAAATCAAAAAAGGAGGGCAGAGCTCTGGGTGATTTCAATTCTCTGATTTCCAGTCCACGGCTGGGAGTAAGAGACAAGAAGAAGATGAAGGGACAGAAAGAGCAGCAGTTGAAGGCTAAGAAGCTGAGTAAGGCCACTGCCAATAGTGAGTTCCAAGATAGTTCAGAAAGTGAGCCAGAGCTATTTATCAGTGGGGACGAGCTACTCAATCAGTGCCAGAGCAGTAAGAAGGGCTGGAAGAGTAAGAGGAACCTGAGGGCTGCCAGTGAGCTGGATGAGATCAAATGTCGAAAAGCTAATGAGAAGGAGGACAGAGGGCTGGGCAGCCAGGGGTTTGTGTATGTCATGGCCAACAAGCAGCCATTGTGGAATGAAGCCACGCAGGTCTACCAGCTGGACTTCGGTGGACGTGTCACACAAGAGTCCGCTAAGAACTTTCAGATTGAACTGGAGGGCAGACAGGTAAGACGGCTTCACTTCAAATAATTTGCAGGATATTCTCATACAGAAATAATCATTATAAACATTCAAGGATTATTGATTTGGAGTGTTTCACTGATGTGTTGGTAATGATTGAACTTTCTTTGCAGGTCTGTATGAACTTTTTTTGTTTGTTTTTTTTCTGCGTAGGTGATGCAGTTTGGCAGAATCGATGGCAATGCCTATATCTTGGACTTCCAGTATCCCTTCTCTGCTGTCCAGGCCTTTGCAGTAGCTTTGGCCAATGTCACTCAACGCCTCAAATGAGATGTCTCCTCCCTACTTACCCTAAATTGCGGGATTTAGATGTAATCTGTCGAAGGGGGTACAGCTGTTTCATTTGAGAATCATGAACTCTTGGATTGGATTTTGGAGGACAGGACTAAAATCAGCCCTGGCCATAGAGAGAAATACAATCACGCTGCACTACACAATGCTGCCACTAATGTTGGTGCAATAAGCATTGATTGCATTTGTGAAGGATGCCATCAGATCTGCTCTGTTCGGCAGTCGCTGGCACCCTGCAGTGCATGTAGGGCCAAAGAGCTGATCTTTGGCAAATCATCATGCAATTAAATGCTGCTTTAGCTAGAAGAAGCTTATAGATGTGATAACCAGTTGGTTAAGTGAGAGAGGAATTGTTAAGGTGCAGTTTTCAAAAGAAGCAGCAGTAATACTTGAAAACCACACTCTGGAGAGCAAACTTTTTTTCCCCAGAGCGCACAGGTACTACTGGGCACTGAAATCCATTGCTGTACAAACCTTTAGTGAAACAGTTACCACTTTATTATACTGCTTTTGCTTTTAGGATTTTATTAAATGACTAAACATGGTGGAGGGTAGGAGGGTCTTTTTGCTTTTGCTCTCTGCCATTTCCTTTTGTTACTATCTCAGCCTATCTTGGCTGGAAGTGAGGTTTAGATATATGCATCATTTAGGAACACTACTAAGAGTTCAAACTTTTCACTGTTGTGAAAGGTGGGCCACTGTTACAGTCTCTGAAAGGTAAAGACTTGCAGTCCACGTGTTACTTTGAAGGAAGAAGAAATGTTACTCTGCTACATGGATTAATTTATATGTACATGTTTATCTGTTCAGATATAAATCTTAACATTATTGTCATTGTTGTGTTACATAATCCTCATACAGCTTTCTTATGTGATTTATTTGGGAGACTGAATTTGAATATTACTGTGTAGTCAGGAGAATTCAGGTGAGAGTGGTGTACAGACATATCCTGTACTATCCTGTTAATTATCTACATATGGTGACATGGGCGCCAAAGAATGCGCCAAGGCCGAGACTGAACAATTGAAGCTCTGACATGAAGTGATTTGTCACCTGATGTCACTTCTGTGAAGTGAGTATGTAGTTTGGGGGGGGGGGGGGGGGGGGCCCCCTT
>VUQI01038920.1:0-10703 GCA_015106735.1 Paratilapia polleni | reverse complement strand
GCCCTGTCCCCCCTGAGCCTCCGGTGTGTCCTCGACACATCCAGGAGGAGCTGGTCAGCTGATCTGAGCGACCAGGAAGGGGAGTGCAAATGCAGCAGCTCAGAGAGGTAGGGCGGGGCAAGACCATTTAAGGACTTAAAAACAAATAAAAGAATTTTAAAATGAACTCTAAAATGGACAGGCAGCCAGTGCAGTGAGGATAAAACAGGAGTATGTGCTCTCTCTTCCTGTTCCAGTTAAAAGACGTGGCAGCATTTTGCACCAGCTAAGCGAGACAGGGAGGACTGCTAACACCAACATACAAAGAATTACAGTAATCCAACCGAGTTGTGATAAAGGCATGGATCACTGTTTTAAAATGATCTTTCAACAGAATATTTTTTATCTTTGCCAACTGTCTCAGCTGAAAGAAGCTGGATTTCACCACCGCACTGATCTGACCTTCCAATCTAAAATCACTGCCCATCCTAAAACCCAGGTTTGTGACAATAGGCTTTCTATACTGTCCCAGAGGGCCCATGTCCACAGGAGAAGACCCACCGGTGACACCAGGACCAAAAACAATCACCTCTGTCTTCTTTTCATTAAAATTTAAAAGGTTTAGAGCCATCCAAGCTTTAGATATTAAAATACTATGGTCCACTGTGTCAAAGGCGGCTGTTAAGTCTAAGAGAACTAGGATCACATGGTCAGGTCCCCTGAATCTGTAGCCAGGAGGATGTCATTGAAAACCCTTAGCAGCGCAGATTCTGTGCTATGAAGAGACTTGAAACCAGACTGACAAACCTCAAGGACATCATTTTCATCTAAAAAAACTGCAGTCAAAAACTGCAGTTCCTCTAGTTTCCACTTGAGGCTGACTCCAAAACTGAGTCAGTCCCCCATAGACTCCCATGTTAAAATGTTCAACTTTACAGCAGAAATAAACAGGTTTGCAGCCTGCTACAAAAAACATTTTTGGTCTCTACAGCTAATTTCCCTCATCATGACGACTGTAAATTAAATTTTAATTAAATTTAAATTAAATTTTTGCATAACTTACTCTTTTAAATTGCATTAATGCTTAAAGTTAGGCATTTATTTGGAGCGTGGCCACTTTGGCCACTAGCTGTCAGCTAAGTTGAATCACACAACTGGACCTCAAATCATGGTTTGTGCTGTTGATCAATGTGAGTCCGCAAACCAGTGGGTGACATACAGTCTAAGCTCAGAGCTAGAATATTAGTGCACGTGTAAACATACTCATTCAAAAGCATTACAGGTTTTTATCTCTCAAAAAATTATGACAGATTACTAAAACCTTCCACTGAATCCAGGCTACTACGATCACTGTAGTACTTCTTCTACCTGTATAGCCACTGGGCTTTGTATTATGTTAAATTATGAACTGAAATGTATGATTAGTGGGACTACTCCTGTGAAACAGCTGGCAGCTTTGGAAGAATAAATTATGTGGTGCAAGGCATTTAAAGTAGGGGGTAATTAGTCTTACCCAGCGCATTGTCCAGGTTGTTAACAAGTCCCGTATTGATGTAAGTGAGATATTCCATTTGTACCTTAATGGACTTTAGGAATTGCTCAATTTGTTTCTTCCATAATTGAAGAGAAGATGAAGCCAGTTCTGTATGATTCCCTCCGATCAATATTCACTTTCCACTCCTGGATCCTGTCAGAGAGGAACAATAATTGGTGCGTCAGCGGATTTGGTTTGTAGAGGCTTTAACTAACCCTTCTCTCCATACATCTCACCCTGCTTATTTATTCTAATTTCAATTTCAAGGCAAATCTACTTTGAATACAGTTATTTTTGAATCTATTAGAGCAGTTACAGCTGAAAAATAAGGCTTATTTTCCATATTTTAGGAGCAGATGAAGGCTTTCTTCCCTCAGTAGCTGGTGTGCTGGATCATTGCCTCCCTCATTCTTTCTATGAAATACAAAACACTGTTATTCTGTCTCTTCAAAGGCTTCATTACGGAGACTATGAGAGAAAAGGTTTTTACACAGACAGAAATGAAGTGTGGGGAGTGGGTGTGCTGCAGAAAAAACGGCTTCATTACACCGGGAGGAGGTGAATGAGGTTTTTAAATAACATCCTAAATGCACCTTGGTTCATTGTATTGTCCCGCTCGCTCATGCTATTCAATTTACATCCCACTGCCTGATGTTATACCTAGCCCTTTTTTCATTTCATGTCTCTGTGTGACACGTGGTAAGGTTAGATCGATTGGCTGATGTATAGGGACAATATTTGGCCAAAGTCAGTCAACCTGTGTTATGATGGTGGGCTGGTTTTTATAGTATTTTTTGCTCTGTTTCTTATGTAAAAAACAATCTCTTCAAATCACAACGGAATGATTATCAGCTGCTCCCAGTGTTCAAAGTGTTTTAAGGAGCACAGTATGTTTCCTTTGAAAGACAAGTATGAAAATCTGATTTAATCAAGGGGTCACAGTCAGTCCATGCTGGAAACGAGGCATTTACGACCCTCAATCAAATCATTATTTTCTACTTGTGTGTTTTTTTTCACAGGAAAACATGTTGATAAGAATGCCTGTGATCTGAAATCAGCATGCACAAAATTATATTAACTTTCCCCTGGAAACACCATTGTGCCTGAGTACAGCCTCAGAAAAAAACTTTCACATATGTACACAATGTATTTGTGAAGTACATGAGTTTTGACCAAGGAGCAAGCTCCTGAGCTGAAAAAAGAAGGCAATGCAAGCGTGCCAAAAACTACAGTTCCTCTAACGGCCAACTGAGGCAGTACAGACTCCACTGTTAACATGACCAACTTTACAGAATTAAAAAGCATAGTTGCAGCCTGGAACAAAAAAATGATAACACTTCTGTGTGGGGTGAATTTTTTTTTTTTTTATACTGGAGTTAGGGACATGGCTGCTTTGACTGAGAGGTGCCTCACCTCTGCTAACTGGAGACACTGAACTGGATCTCTTTGTCTTCTTGGTCCCTTTTTAGCCTTTATATTTTTGACAGGACAGTAGAATAGACAGGAAAGCAGGGAGAATGACTTGCAGGAACTGATCCATGGTGGGCTTATGCCTAGGCCCCTGCAGTAGCCTTTTAACACATAGGTCACCTGCTCAACCCAGTACGCAATACCAGCACCCTTCTTGGTGCATTTTTAATGGATTATTTGACTAATATTATGGCTTAGTGTGTCTAACAGCCCATCCAAGAATTTTGTGCTTCAGTTTTGGTGAGTGAAATTCAAATATTTTATTAGTGTGACACTTAGCACTAATTAAGATAAGAAATACTTATCCCAAAAGTTAGGGAAATTACTGTTTTACAGCAGCCAAAACATGAAAAACAACTTAACTCAATAAAATAAATGCAATATCACAGAACAAAATAGCTTGGAAAGGTACAAATATTACTCTAAAGAATGAGGTTAACTGAATAGAAGATACAAAAAAGTAAATAGCTCAAATAATCAAAATCTAAATATAATAAAATAAGGAGCTTAAATCTAAAATGATTATAGGTATGGTAGTTTGAGGTGGTAAAGATTTTCTCTATGTGTCCTTGTGGCAGCAGAGCTGAAACAGACATTAGAGAAAGTGTTCAGTTGCATGTCCTGTAAGTGGTGCAGAGGGTGGTCAGGATCTGGATGACCTCTGCATCAGCTGATGGAGAAAACAATGCGTTGATTCAAACTGCATTCCAACGACAACAACAGCAATGACGATTTCCCTCGGCAAGTCATACAGACGAGCAGCTAGCAGTTCAATATTCAGGCCACAGGAGCATTCCCGTGCAGTAACATTAGCTTGTATCTGTGTCTGTGTGTCGACAAGATGAACCAAAAACAAGCCTGATTCACAGAGGCTGAGAATGACCCACAGAGCCCAAAGGATCTGCTGCCGGACACCAGGATACACCTCCCGTGGTCCATGCCTCTCTCCTGACAGCTGTTGACTTCTATGTTCTGAGAATTTGTGGTTCAACTAATCATCTAAATCTGTTTAGTTTTTTTGGTTTAGCTAAAAACAAAACAGATTTGCTTTGGTTTCAAATGTAAGAATTAGTACCTTTTAGCATTTATTTCCATCCAGGAATGATGAGGTGGTCATGCAGCTTCAGTCTGGTTTGCCTTTCTCATATAATAGAACAAAAGAAGTCCTGTACCTGGACAGGTGGTCTAAGTACAGCCAAGTATTTCTTTATTAGATAGTGACAGGGTCACCATAGGGTGGGAACATGTGGAGCATGCCAACTGTCCTGCAAAAAAACGTAGAACGTAGTGGTAACGTAGAAAACTGAGCTTCTTACATGCTTTTCAAAGGATGTATTCTAACCCAAAGATGGTCTTTTCCATAACCAAGTAGTTTTGGATCTAAGATATAACCAAACAGCAAAGTGAAAGCAAAACTTCAGAATGGCCCCACATGAGACTCAAACTTTTACAGTCAAAAGTCATGTTTGTTTGACCTTTGGCATGGACCTTGCCACTCTTTTAAACCAGAAACAGGTCTATATATTGTTGCAAGAACACTTACTTTGATTGCTTCTGATGGTAGCACCAAGCAACCAGTATAATGCAGGTGTCTGTATGTGTAGCTGTTTAGCTACGCAGAGAGAAGAGATTGTAGGAATTCAACAAAGACAGGCTTGGATGCACTTGGTTGGAGCCCTCTAAAAATCCAACAGCACTTATGCACAGGTAGAGTGCTGATTGGCTGGAAAGTTGGCTTGGGCAGGAAAGGAAGCCACAGTTGAGGAAGAAACTTGAAAAAAACAATTGAAGATCAAAAAAGTGCTAAGAGGGGCACTGACAAAAGCTGCAGTGGACAGTTTTCGTTGTTTTTAACACTCTGTCACCACCTCCTCCACAAAGCAGTTCTTTATCTGTCAAGACTTCTGTCTTCTCCATAACAGGGTCTAAGCTAAAGGACCAACAGAGGCACAAACATGAACAGGGGTAGCCTAAAATTTGATTATTTGACATATTTTTTAAATTGATGGTCTGCAAAGCTAACATCTGCAGTCTACCAATACACTACCATGTAGGACCTGAGAGGTATAAGATATACTGAAGGTCCCTAACTGTAATCAGGTATATTGTGCTTGCATAGCAAGTAAAGCAACCACTACTCCACCCTGACACACAAAGGCTATAAATGATTTCTTTACTGTGTTCTTTAATGTATAACTTTTGCATTTAAAAGACAGAGGACCATGACTTTCATTTTTCCCTTTTTGGAAAAATATCCTGCAGAAATCCAGTTTCTTTATATGCTAAGAAAATCTGCATTAGTTTGGACATAACTGATCATTTTTACACACACTGAACATCTTTGCATCAATCTTTAAAATTCCCATTGCAGATTTCAACTCAATTTTTGCAGTAATGTGTGTTAAATGTAGCCATAATACTGATAGTGCTGCTGCAAAGTCATTGTTTTCTAGAAATGACTCCATTTACATGCAGCTTCGGTCTGGTTTGCCTCTGTAATGTAAACATTTCATTTAGATTATGAGAACTTTTATTGGATGCGAAACACAGTTAATGTTTATTGCAAATTTAAAATGGAGAATAAACAGAGGTTTAGATTGACAGCTTTGACAGAGCAGAATATTGTGTGTGTGTGTGTGTGTGTGTGCGCGCCTACAGTACTGTCTCACTCTTCACTGTCCTTCTGCACTTCAACAATCTAATTTACATACTCATAAATCATTCACATCTGACATCTCTCTCACTTTCATACACACACATACACCTGTGGGCGTTGTAATAATGAGGTGTTTGAATACCTCTTTCAGCTCAAACAAAAATAGCCCACATTTCCATGGATGGGGTGAATTAATGGGACAATAAAATGTTGCACAGTGACGTGGGATACCGCTGTTTATTTCCTGTTTACTGCCAATAGCCTGCTTTAGTTTTCTTTAACCCTCAACATGCTTGTTAGCTGAACTTTAAAAAAACTGTTTCTGTCATTGTCACTGTGACAGCAAACATCCCCTAACTTTAACAAGGTAATAATTTGAAGCAGTATCGTAAAGTTTCGCAAAACCTCAGATTTACACTGTCATTGTCATGTTCAAGAAACCAGTTTGAGATGATCTGAGCTTTGTGGCATGACATGTTATCCTGCTGGAAGCAACCATCAGAAGATGGGTACACTGTGGTGATAAAGGGATGGACATGGTCAGCAACAATACTTAGGTAGGCTGTGGTGTTTAAACAATGCCAAGTTGGTAATAGGGGCCACAAAGTGTGCCAAGAAAATATCCTCCACACCACGAGGCAATGTTTTTCCAATCCTCTATTGTCCAATTTTGGTGAGCCTGTGTGAATTTTAGCCACAGTTTCCTGTTCTTAGCTGACAGGAGTGGCACACGGTGTGGTCTTCTGCTGCTGTAGACCATCTGCTTCAAGGTTTGACGTGTTGTGCCTTCAGAGATGTTCTTCTGCATATCTTGGTTGTAATGAGTGATCATTTTTCTTATTGTTGCCTTCCTATCAACTCCAAGCAGTCTGGCCATTCTCCTCTGACCTCTGACATCAACAAGGCATTTTCTTCCCGAGAACTGCTGCTCACTGGATATTTTCTCTTTTTGGACTATTCTCTGTAAACCGTAGCAGTTTCTGAAATACTCAGACCAACTTGTCTGACACCAACAACCATGCCACATTCAGAGTCACTTAAATCAACTTTCTTCCTCATTCTGATGCTCAGTTTGAACTTCAGCAGGTTGTCTTGACCATGTCTATATGCCTAAATGCATTGAGCTGCTGCCATATGATTGGCTGATTAAATATCTGCATTAATGAGCAGCTGAACAGGTGTACCTAACAAGCACTGCATAGAAAAGTATTACAACAAAATTCAAGTTGACGTGTAAGATTTTGTGATGCTGGATACTTTGGCTCTTAAATTTAAAATAAATGTCCATAAATCTGAATAATAACTGGCTGCTTAAATTACATTTGTCATGATGCAGCAGCTGTGGGGTCCATGCAGCTGAAATACTTTAATTTAACTGTATTTAATTCCAAACACCAGTAAATAAACATATGGTGGGGATTTTGGACACATGGGTTGTGTTCCAGCCTCACTTCAGTCATGCAATATGAATCTAATCTAAAATAAATCTAGAACTTTTTGCTGTTTGTGATGTTCTGTGGGTGAATTTGGAGTTATCATCCTCTTTTCTTTAGCGGATTTTTTTTTAAAGTTTTGCAGGGTTAAATGATGTTGACATTTTTTTATGACCAATCACTGGAGTTTGATTAGGTGCTTCAGGGCTGATTTTAAATCAAAATAAAGTACATGAAGTGTTTCCACTCAAGAGTCTTGAGCTGCCTTCACAGTTCTGATTTAGGCACCTGAAATTTGTTGTGTGTTGTTTTGTTTGTTTGTCTTATTTCATCTAGCTTCCATTCAAAGGTAATGACAGTGGGAAGCAGACAAACAGGCAGGCATTTAGCAGGAATGTGTTCTCTAAGGATCACTGAACAGACATGTTGGCATGTGGAAAGCTCACCAGACACACAGGCTCAGAGGTCATGGTTCAGGATCGAGGCTTTGAGTGAGACTAGATGGATTTAACACTGGAGTGAAAATGAAAAAAAAATTTCATGATTCTTTTTCTTAACAAGATTTCAAAGTCCAGATTGAGCTGTTGAGGTTTAGTTTAATTTTGGATGGCAAAGGTCTCCAGATGGGGGTGTGGGTTCAACTCCAACTCCTAACAGAGCTTTTAACACAAATTAGCCTTGGCATGATTTGAAATCCTTTTTTAACTGGACTACTGGCCAGTTTAGATTAAATCAGAAACTAGAATTAGCACCATGTGAGTGTATGCTTCTGCCAGCCAGTCAAGTTACAGCTTACATCCATGTCTCTCCAGACTCATATATGTAGTCAAGACTTTGAAGTGATTTATTAGGTCTCCAGATTGAGTCAGTGAACCTTACTGTGCAATTGTCAGGATGGCCGAGCGGTCTAAGGCGTCAGACTCAAGTGTGAAGTGCTTCCTGAATGAGGGGCTTCTGGTTTCCAGATGGAGAGGTGCGTTAAAATCACACTGCTGATATTAATGTGTCAATGTTTATTTAACATGACTAGAAATCATTTTTGTAACTGGAATAATGTGTGTGTAATGATTAGTGTATGAATTCTTGAGTTGTTCCCAAAAAATGTCGCATTAACCTGTAACTTAAGACCATCAAATTGTTACCAATTTTTTTTTGTGACATATTAGAAGAAATTTCCTCAAAGCATTCACAAAATATTGCATTAGTGAACATTTTGTATTAAATTTAATGGCAGCATCAGATAAGGTTTTGTTAAAAAAAAAATGACAGTGTGAAGCTGTTAAACAGTTGTGAAGTGTAATGAAATAATAAGATCAGCTCGTGGATGTGGGCCTGTAGTCTGAAATCGTAAGTCAATCCATGATGAGGTACCCACAATTTTCAAAATGCAGATTGCGTCAAAAAGGTTTACCACATGGCTGACAGGATGGCTCAATGGGCTAAGGCACCAGACTCAAACCGGAGACCCTTTAAATCTAGAGTCAAGTATGTAGTCCAGACTTAGAAGTGATTTAGTAGATATCTACAATGAGTCAGTGCAGTGAAGGGATGGCTGAGTGGTCTAAGGCGCCAGACTCAAGTGTTAATGTGTCCCTCAGCAAAGGGACTTCTGGTCTCCAGACGCAGGTGTGCATTCAAATCCCATTCCTGACAGAACTTTTACCATAGGCTTCAATTACAGGTAACCAGGCACAACTGTCGAAGAGGATATCCAAACCTGGGCACATCCTTCCACTGGGGATGTGAATGTTCGTTCAAATTTTCATGGCAATTTAAGACAAGATTTAATGAATGTTACACCATAAAGCTTTCATTTCATTTTTTGTAAATTTAATTCTCTATGTTAACCATTGTGCAGCTGTGGTAGATTGATGCAGATTGAGTCAGTAAGTCTTCTTGAGGTATTGCAAAAAAAGTATGTTTTTTGAGTTCATAGTAGCCTATCATCAAATTGCAGTTCATCCTTGAGTCAAAAATTTCAAGAAATTCCATCAAAGCATTCATGAGAAGTGGATGGACAAGCAGACAACCAGGCACCAGACTCATGAGTTGTTTCCTTGCAGAACAAAGGGACTTCTGGTCTTCGTATGGATGCAAGGGTAATGGGAAGAAAGATTGTTCTGTGAGATTGCAGTGCCCCTAACCTTTCACTTTTGACCACCAAATTGTAATCAGTTACATTTTCAAATTCCAGACAGAGTCAGTGAGTGTTGTCTTACAGTTGTACCATTTGTAGCTTATACCACTAGTTTTGGTGGTCTAACTCAAAAGCTGATTAATCTTGAACAACGGGTTTTACCACGTTTGACTCACTTGTCAGAAGAAATACCTTACATGTATTTAGTGCTTAAAACTTTCCAAAATGAGAGAATGTGAAGAAACAACTGCTATGATTCTATGTCCAAAACATCTGGGCATTGTGTTAAAGTGTTATCAGCTGAAGCTGACCTACAGATGGGGCCTACTTTTTGAAAAGGCAAAGCCTCTTGAGGAAATGGGGGTAGGACTAAAAAGACATCTCAACACATTCACTGGTAAAATGCTGCCTCCTGGTGTTGAATATTTCCGTTAAAGTCTGCAGAGGATAATTACAAAAATGACCTTTACACCAACATGACTTAAAATGCTTTTTTAACTGGACTGAGGGCCAGAAACTAGATCAGGAACTAGAATTATCCCTTTGTGGTCGCATGCTTCAACCAACAGGTCAGGTTCATCTTTATATCCAAGGTTTGTCCAGACTCATACGGAGTGAAGACTTGGAAGGAATTTATTAGCTCAAAGAGAATGTTTGAAATTTGAAGAAAATGCAAGGCGTTCAAAAGATATACTATCAGGAGTGAGTCAGTGAACTGAGACTTACAGTTGTCAGGATGGCCGAGTGGTCTAAGGCGCCAGACTCAAGAGCTGATTGCTTCCTGAATAAAGAGGCTTCTGGTCTCTAAGTAGAGGCGTGGGTTCAAATCCCACTCCTGACATAACTTTCACCACTCATTTGTCAATGAAATGATAAATGAGTGGTGAAATACACTATATTGCCAAAAGTATTCACTCACCCATCCAAATCATTGAATTCAGGTGTTCCAATCACTTCCATGGCCACAGGTGTATAAAATCCAGCACCTAGGCATGCAGACTGCTTCTACAAACATTTGTGAAAGAATGGGTCGCTCTCAGGAGCTCAGTGAATTCCAGCGTGGTACCGTGATAGGATGGCACCTGTGCAATAAGTCCAGTCGTGAAATTTCCTCGCTACTAAATATTCCACAGTCAACCGTTAGTGGTATTATAACAAAGTGGAAGCGATTGGGAACGACAGCAACTCAGCTACGAAGTGGTAGGCCACGTAAAATCACAGAGCGGGGTCAGGGGATGCTGAGGCGCATAGAGCGCAGAGGTCACCAACTTTCTGCAGAGTCAATAGCTATGAGACACAAAACTCTGGAAATGAGACTGGAGCCTGGCCTGGGCATGTTATACCTCATGAGCTAAAGAATGATCAGGTGAGCAGTGGTTGCATGACCAGGGTTGATAAACTGAATTCCAGTGGGGAAAATTCAAGTGTTCAAGCAGCAGTAGGAAAAGATGTTTCTGAGCCTCATAACTTGGTAAGTACAGGAGATGGCCACAT
>VUQI01038919.1:0-10297 GCA_015106735.1 Paratilapia polleni | reverse complement strand
TACAGCATATAAGGCAAAAACAGATTTTGTACAATTCTAATGAGCTTAAAAGTTAATATTTGGTATGACCATCTTTATTCTTCAACACAACCTGGACTCTCTTAGACAAGCTTTCTTCTAATTTCTTTAAGTAGTCTTCAGGAATAGTTCTCCAGGCTTCTTGAAGGACATTCAAAGCTCTTCTTTGGATGTTGGCTGCCTTTTGTTCTGTTCTCTGTCAAGATGATCCCACACTGCTTCAATAATGTTGGGGTCCGGGCTCTGAGGAGGTCAATCCATGACTGATAGTGTTCCATTGTGTGTTTTCCTATCCAGGTACACTTTTATGGCATTGGCAATGTGTTTGGGATCATTGTCATGCTGAAAAATGAAGCTGTTGCCAATCAGATGCTTTCCAGATGGTATTGCATGGTGGATCAAAATCTGATGGTACTTTTCTGCATTCATAATTCCATCAATTTTCCCAAGATCTCCAACATCACTGGCTGAAATGCAGCCCTCTCTCCTGACCTCCAGACTGATGACAATTTGAACCAAAAAAATCTGGATCCATCACTCCATAAGACCTGCTGCCACTAATTTTCAGTCCAGTTCTTGTCTAATTTGGCTTTTCTCCCTGTTTCCCTTCCTTAAGAATGGCTTCTTAACAGTCACCCTTCCACTGAGACTATTTCTGATGAGGCTTTGACAAACAGTAGATGGATCAATTGAAGGGCCAGATGGATCTCTCAGGTCCTGTGTCAGGTCTTTGCTGGGTTTTTTTTTTATTTTTCTGGATTTCTTAAGGACATGACTCTCAGATACTGTTCATCTGCTGTAGATAGATCTGTCACTTCTTCTTATGCCCTCCAATTGTCCAGTTTCCACAATTTTTTTTTAAGGACACACTGCACACCATGCCAAGATATGTCACGTTTTTGGCTAATAGCTCTTTGGAAATCACCTTGTTGGTGCAAAAATAGTATTTTATGCATGCCAAACAGTGTTATCTTTGGCATTTTTCATAGATTCAACTAAATAAATGAGAACAAAATGATATGTTTTTTCAACAGGCTGTTAGTAACAAAATACCCAAAGATATGATGGGTTCTTTGATAAGTTGTCTGTTATGTGCCTTTTTTATGCATGAATTTTTTTCATAGGTCAGTGTCAAGTGGCTTAACAAACAAACAAACTAAAAAAATAATTCCTCTGAAAAAAGTCAGGTATAAGGACTGGACTCAAAATGAGTGAAAAAGCAGCCAATGTCCAAAGAAAAACTTTGAGAGACCCTCTTTGAAAGTGAGGGGTGGCTCACTGCTTTTGCACAGTACTGTAGTAATATTTGACAACTGTCCCTAAAAACCAAACACAGACAAGGTTAATGGGGATTTTTCACAAGATGTGAAGCAGTGACCTGATGGTGGTGTTAGCAAACACAAAGCACCAAAGCCAGAAGGATTCATCATGATGAAATATCACAGTCTTGACCATTATGGTGGACTGACAGACCCACAGTGGCATCTCAAAAGCCACACTACTGTGGGGCTAAAAAGGCCAATAAATCCACTGAAGTTAGACCCATGCTGTTTAAGAGGTGATAAATATTGTGCTGAACTGTGCAGAACGTAGCAGTCTGTGTTTGTAAGTTATATAAAACTATCTTGAGCAGGGACCAGATGATGGCTCAAAGCTTAAGTAAACAAGTCCTGTTTGAGGTCATTCTGCAGCTTAGATTTCAGTCCTAATATAGTTTAGAGTGAGTGCCAGATACTACACTGTAACTACCTAGGTATACACAAGCTGCGATAATGAGGCTGGCAGTGATATACAGAAACAAGCTGGCAGAAGGAGCAACTCCAAGGAAATCTTGCCAAAGAAGCTGACTGCAGCTCTAGGCCAACATATTTTACCTTTATAAGGAGAACTGGATCTCCTTTTGCCTTCTGCCTCAATCACATGAATCTGCTGGACTACTGCAGTAAAACAGTGACGTATGGCAAACAGTGAAGTTTGTAGAAGATGGGGCTTAGTTTACAGACTGCTCCTGTGTCCCTTTTGGACAAATTGCTCCTGTCTCCATCGTTTTTTTTAAATCCCAATGTCATTTTGCCTTTCAGGAAGAAAAAAAAGGGCTAAGCACCATTTGGAAATAGAGTTTTAAAGGAATTGTTTGAGTTATCCCCCAGGTGAGAGTTATATTCTGAAGACATGCATTATGAATGCCGCTTGCTGACTTTATGTCACTGATACTTTGCTAAGTAATCGCTTTGTGAAAGTAAAAACGAGCAGTAAAGTGGATACGCAATAAGAGACACTGTTAGGACTCTTCACTGTACGGCATATGCAGCCAACAAAAACAGCAAAATCCCAAATGCACTGTGTCACTGTCTGCCTATACCACATTAAAAACTCTGACCTGGAGCGAGTCTGTTAAAAGAATTTGATGAATACATTTACCAACAAAGTTAATAAGTATGCATATCCATTAAGCCTGTATGAACAGAATGAACCCACTGAATTCCTCCCTGATTTGTCGGCCCTCCTCCCGTTTCATACAAGAAAGGAGGCAGAATTGTTCCTTTTGTCTGTAAAGCACTGAAATCTGAAGGGGATTAACAATGATACTTCTGAGTTAAAATACTGTTTCAGTATTTGCCATCCCAACTTCTCAACTTCTCCTTCTCCCACGTCTCATTTTTGGCTGCACTTATATGATACTTAGGTGGTGTAATGAGGCATTAAAGAACTGTAATTCGCAATGTTCGTGCATTTTTGTAATGGATAAAAAAAAAAACTAAAAACGAAAGAAACTAAAAAAACTAAAAAAGAAAGATATTTTCGATGGTGGCTCACACTCATTTCATATTCCATTTTTTTGTAAATATATGTCTGTATCGTTGCATTAGCTAATGAGGAAGGTGCCTCGGGCAACCTGACCTGCTGCTCTCACATTCCCATGCTATCCCTGGACTGTATTTGTTTGTATCTACCTCGAATTTTTTGCATCAGTAATCCTGCACTTGTGCCACTCAGGATCCTGGTAAATGTTAATTTAATGATATTGTACAAGAGACGCTAAGAAGCCCACTAAGACAGAAAGATAGACTTTAAATGATGAAGAAGCAAAGGGGCTTTGAGCAGACTAATTCCAGGGTGCAGCGATTGACTGTTCGGTAGATGCAGAGCAGAGCGTGGCACGCCTAGAGCACATCAAGCAGGGAGTACGTCTGTATAAGAGTGCAGAGCTGTCTGCTTTGAGGATATCATTAACTCCGACACATGAGCACACATAAGTACTCTGAGAAACGGAACACTGCCTCCTAGAAATGCATGTTGCTTTACAGATGGAAACCCTTCAAGTCAGGTCTTTAAAAAAAAAGGCAGAAAAAAATATTGTTGTTTGATTTTTCTTTGCTTACTGCAGAGATTTTAAAGCTTTTAGGAAATTGTCATATATACTGTTTGGCTGCAGTTAATTAAGTAACACTTGCATGGAAGAAAATTGGGGGACAAAGAAAAGACTGTGTATATATAAACAGATGTACATACCAGCTGATATTCTTACCTGGCAGGTCAGAAAAGAGTAGGATGCATTCATTGAAGCCATTAGCCAAGAGACGGTCCCTGAGTTGCTGCAATATGGCTACGCCAATACAGAATGGGAATGAGGAGTTACCCAGGAGCAATGTGTCCCACAGGTGGAAGATCTTGTGCAATGGAAAAACATCTGTATGGCGGGTACACAAATGAACACAACAAAGGGAAGATTTTACCAAGTAAGTGAATGTAAGACTGCTTGAAAAGACACATCTCTCCAGAGATGCACAATAGAATCCTACAAATGGGACAATAGCATGCAGCATGCACACAGTGAGAAATAGGTAATCAGTTTGTATATAATGAGTATAATTTGCATGTGCATAGCGCGTTTACTTAACGTGGCTTTACGGTTTTAAAATGGGAAGCTCGCTAAACAAAACTGTGCATTGCCAATGTTGCCTGGAGGGATATTTGATGTGGGGGAGGCAGCTGGGAAAATGTTTCTAGGTGGGTGTTGTTGTGGAAAAATGACAGGAAGAACATCAGGGGGCTGAGGAGCTTTAGAGGAAGAAACCTGCATAAGTTATTCCAAGCCAAATAAAACCACATCCTGATAATATGTCCCAGAGCAGTTATTATTTCAGTCACATTACTCTCAGTGTTTTAAAATACAAGGTTTCCTTTCTGTCTAGATTTATGCATGCGAACCAGTATTGTCCACCTGTTTATATCATCCTGGGGTTTGTTAAGGTGGATACTAGGCAAGATGACATGTGTGTGGGCTGAATGTGACTGTGGTGAATGCTGAGAAAATGCCTCTGAGGATCTGCACCGCATTAGCAGTCAGCTGAGTTGGCCAGTGCATGTGAGTGACAGGCAGTGTGTCTGTGTGTGAATGGAAGATGACCCTCCAACCTTGTCTCATATTGGATTGGGGACATTAGCAGTCAGAAGGGCACACCTCCTGAATACTGGACTCACACATAGCCTCAGGGGGAGGATAAGGGTTAAAAGGGTCACAACTCACACTCCCCACACCAGAACTGGTCTCTGGGTGAGTGTGTATATATGTGTGTGTTTAACTGAAGAATGACATATCCCCTTGCAAAGTGTAGGGTTCAAATAGCTACAATTAGTGCAAATTACAAGTTGTGTTGTGTCTGTAACGGTCTGCACACTACCACAGTTCTAGTGTAACTATCAAAATTTATATAGACAAGGCCATAAGTTATTAAAATAGTTGCTGGATATGATGGGGCAGCCTAGAGGAACCAGGTTAATTGCATATGATTTAATTTCTGGCTCCTGTTAAAATGATCACGTTTCAGAGATGTACCTGCACTCTGTGAAGGGATCAAAGTATAATGCTGCCATCAGCTGACAAACTGCATGCTGAGACCATGCCAAAAGACCCACTATGTACCTCTGATCCTACACAGAAGGTTAAAGGAGTCATACGTGACACTACTCTTTGGATCCAACAAAAATGTTAGGGTTTCAATTAAAAAAGCAAAGACACCTACTAATCTGCTTTGTTGTGCAACCCGCTTTCACCAAATACAATTCTGAATTTTACGGCAAATCTGTTTTTAAACAACTGCTTAATAAGACTGATCTAAATACCTACATCTAAAATATATCTACAGGCTAATAGGGCTCCAATCATTTGGCAACAATTCCCCAGTTGATAAGTCTTGTCATTTTGTTTAATGACATCAAAAAGTGATTTTACCCTTCTCTGTACTTGCTGAGGGTTAACAAAACACCCCTTCATCATGATGCCGATTAAAAAAAAAAAAAAAAAACATTCCAGAGCTGCACTATTAAAAAATTAATAACTTTTCAACCCTCTCAAAATAGAAGCTTATGAGGCTACCTCCACAGTAATATGATTTTCATTTAGAAAAAACAAAAAAACAAACAAACAAAAAAAAGTATCTCCAACCAATGCTTGAGGACCCTTTCTGAAATTATGTCCATACATACTAATGCTTAAAAATGCATATAGTATCATATAGTGTTTCATATACTTTGGGCATGTGTGAGTTGGTCTGAACAGGAATCAGAGGATTAGTTGCTTTGTTGTAACAAATTGAGGGAAGGGCACGTAGTGACTGATAAGGGTTTGACCTTAAAAAGAAAGTGACCTAAAAGTGTATTCGTGTGTAGAAGCAAAAGGTCAAAATGCATAGAAAAAGTTATGTGTTAAAAATATACCCATGTCAACAAGGTCAACTTCTATAGATATTAAACAGTGTGGGGCTAAAAGTAGTAGATTTAATTAGGTGTTGTCCTTTGCGTGTTTATCCATGGCTGCAGTGTATGTACAATAAGTACAGGCCTTCTCATAATGACCAGATATGGCAATAGGACATCACAAGCTCCTCAGACATTGTTTCTGACATTTTTGATTCCTTAAGAGGGTTCAAGGAGGATTTTATTTAATTTTTTTTATTTTAACACTTGCATTCATGGTGCCCTCAAAACAGAGGAAGAAATTCAGAAGTAAGAATCCAACTCATGACACTAAAATAATACCGAAATACCTTTAATAAATATGGGAAAGTTATAAAAATGCATTACAGTGTCCTCAAGGTTCTCCTGAGGGAGGCAAGCTTGCCGATAACTGTTAATGCATTTTTATCATGTTTCAAATCCATATTCATTAAAGGTTTTTTATTTTTTTTTTTTAAATTTTTTTTTTTTTTTTTTTTTTTTTTTTTTTTTTTTTAAATATCACCGCAAAAATATTTTTCATGGGTTTCAGGTACAAATGCATTATTGATGCCTCTAAAATCATGCACTCTAATCAATACTTTTCAAAATAGCTGTGTGATAATAAAGATCCATCCATCCATCAACATTCTACAGGGTATTTTTCTGTATTTCATGAAATATTTCAAGCACAGCTGGATGTTATATTTTGTATTCATTACACCGACAGTCAGAATTACAGATGTAACTTCAGATCATTATTATGGATTTTTGCAAGCAATACTGCTTCAGACATTCTAGACAATTATTTATTCTGATGGTTTATTTCATTATTAAATGGCCATATTTTGTAAAGTGAAGGTTGAAAAAAATGTACTCAAGTAAATTAACTTCTTTTTGCGACTGATTTTACAAATTCACTGCAAATTCAACTCAGCAAAACAACTATACCTGAACTGTGAACTGTCATGGTGCATGTTATAAATTACTGAGCAATGATAACTGAGCTCCCCTGATGTGAGATGAAATTTAAAGGTCTGAATAAAGATAGCAGGAGTTTATAGTTTTTGTCAAAATATATGTTCTTTAAGGGGAGTCTAATCTTTTACCACACTGAGTAAAAACACTGATAATAGCAGCTGTTTTATCTTATTGACCATAAGTTGGATTGTTTTTTTAATTTATTCAGATAAATACAAGATAAAAAACAAAAGAAGATGTGCTGGTCAACATCTCAGGTGATGTAGGACTGAGAGACTACGTCCTTTCCTTTCAGGACTGGAATTAATTAGCAGCTGTAATAAAGGTCACCATGACAAAAAAAACCAAAAAAAAAAAAAACCCTACAGAAGTCCATATTTGAGCCAATGACCTTTTCAGTCCCTTTTATTTGCACTCTAAGTAAAGCAGACTCTAAATAACCTCTAAAAGTTTTGAAAGCTCAGCACCACATCAAATCATGGCATTGTGTATAAAAAAACAGAAAAAAAAGACAAATACTTACGTGTAAACATTGTTAGGAACCAGGGAATAGCGTAAAGCTGTGTGGAAAAAAGAGAGAATGAAATAAGATGTACTGAAAGAACAACTTGACATTGAATAGCATTCATGTGTGAGTAATATTCAACATATTAAGTCAAAATAAAATGCTAAGAGCTCAAATGAAATGACTGTCTTTAAGAAAAGCAGCACACATGGATGTATATCTCTACAGCCTCTAAGAAGCAGTAACAGCAATAAAGAGCAAACTGCTGAGTTTGGTTATAAGTCAATGGGGAAAACGCTAACAATGAAAATGAATCTCACTATACCAATCTTGTCACCCCTCCTTTCTTTCTCTCCTATTTCACTCTCTGCATTCTGCACTTCCCCGGGAGAAAAAGCGTAAAATTGAAATGAAATAAGGCACACACACACACACACACACACACACACATCACACCATTAACCAACTGTTCTAACAACTGCCAATTGCTGGCCACTGTCACTAAGGCTTTGTAAATTTCAGCAGCAAAACCTCTAGAGCAGCAATAGCAGAGTTATCTCAGCCAGTTTACTGATTGCTAATTGTGGGGCTGGTGACTGTGCAGTGGACCTCTTGTGTGCCTAAGAGTGACAAGCAGGAGATGGCCACTGCACTCCGAGTCTCATCCTGAGTCGTAACAGCCCAGCAGCAGGACTGCGAGTCCAGCCAGATTGGATTAGTGCAGGTGTAAATGGCAGACCCAGGAGAGGCCATGTAGCCAAATTGAAAGTGGCCTGAATTAAACCACTGGCTACATGCAATTTGACTCTGCTGGAGCAGAGTCCAAGAACACCACAGTATTTCCAAAGATTACTTGCGGTTTCTGCATGCTTGCAGAAGATTTGTGTTTTTCGAAAGACAAACTGTATTAAGCTGGCCATGTTCTGGTGTGCATATATGAGAAATCCATTCATACTGCAGTGACATTCGGCCTTTTAGTGCAGATGGATTTATTGCCTCAGTAAAACAACAGCTCGGGGTGTGCTCTGCAGTTCACAAAGGGAAAAGGGATTTATTATATGAAAAGTCTGATTACTGGGATTGAAATCAAGCATGAAAGCTGTGTCAACAAAGAGTGTTCCAGTATTGCCCTGGCCTAACAGCGAAAGCAAGCGCACAAAGTCTCCTTTGAAAGACAAGTCAGTGCTGGTAGTACAGTAAATGCACTAAATGTTAAGCCAGAATCATTCAAGAAGACTTGAATGAAGGCCTAAGCCTAAATAATGTAGAAGCAATAGACTAAAAGAATTACAATGGGGCATCAGTTAAGCATAAGACTATTTTTTTTTAAAACAGCAAAATGACCTGCAGGCTACATTTCTTTTTCACTATACACTTTCAAATTCTGACAATCAGCAAGCACAGTTTGGTGCTTCACTTGCACCATTTTACAGCTGCACTATCAGACACTGAGGAGAAAGAGGCTTAAATCCCTGACTCCTCTGTGATAAAGACCCCACTTTTCATCGGGTAACGTCTCAGAGGCCGGTCTATGGATGACACACATTCATCAGCACACAAACTGAAACCCTGGAGAGACGGTGGAGACTTTAACCTTGTCACTGTCTGAGCAGAGCCACAAGAAGGAAAGCAAAGGGCTGGAAGAGGTGGCACAAAGTAAGAGAAATAAGGTAAGCCTGACAGAGGACAATCATTAAGTGTGCCTTGCAGACATTAGTCGCTGTATAAATCATTACCAGCAGACTATGGGGAAAACTTGACCCTGGCCACAAATTCTGGAAACCGGGATATGGAACAAAAAATGTCATTGACTATGAAAAGATATACATAGCAATCTATGGATGGTCATTTCCTTTGCCCCCTGGCATGGAGACACTAAGAATCATTTTTTACCATTTTTGACTTCCCATTAAATATAAACTTGCAATAAAAGACAAATGTTACAATCCTAGTCTGTCCTGCACTGCTGCCTTTTTGTCATCAGTCTGCCAGAACATTTGCACTCTTGGTAACTTACATCAGGGATGAAGCCAATCTCATTTAGATGGTTGCTTAGCTCTGGGTCATGGAAGGCAATCATTTGGGAGAAGACAGTCAAGTACTCTGAAACAGAGGCAAAAGGTCTATAAAAAAGTGTATTAAGTAGCTTTAGTGGGAAAATGTGAAGAACAATAGGCCTGACCAAACAAAACTTTATAGTAATCGGTAGAAAATACAAGCTACAGTACTGTGCAAAAGTCTTGAGCCACCCCTCATTTCTTTCCATTTTGCTAGAAAAATGGAAAATGGGTGCAGTGATTTATTGAAAAATGTGCAAACATACATGGAAATAGAGTGTATAAGGCAAAAACAGAGTTTTTACAATCCTAATGAGCTTGAAAGTCAATATTTGGTATGACCACCTTTATTCTTCAACACAGCCTGAAATCTCATAGACAAACTTTCTGTTAATTTCTTTAAGTAGTCTTCAGGAATAGTTCTCCAGGCTTCTTGAAGGACATTCAAAGCTCTTCTTTGGATGTTGGCTGCCTTTTGTTCTGTTCTCTGTCAAGATGATCCCACACTGATTCAATAATGTTGAGGTCTGGGCTCTGGGGAGGCCAATCCATAACTGATAGTGTTCCATTGTGTGTTTTTCTATCCAGGTATGCTTTTACTGCATTGGCAGTGTGTTTGGGATCATTGTCATGCTGAACAATGAAGCTGCTGCCAAATCAGATGCTTTCCAGATGTCATTGCATGGTGGATCAAAATCTGATGGTACTTTTCTGTGTTCATAAATCCATCAATTTTGACAAGATCCCCAACACCACTGGCTGAAATGCAGCCACAAACCATGACTGAGCCTCCACTGTGTTTTACAGATGGCTGTAGACACTCATTGTTGTACTTCTCTCCTGACCTCCTGATTCAATCAAAAATTTCAAATATCTATTCATCACTCCATAAGACCTGTTGTCACTGAATTTCAGCCCAGTTCTTGTGTAATTTGGCATACCTCAGCCTTTTCTCCCTGTTTCCCTTCCTTAAGAATGGCTTCTTAACAGCCACCCTTCCACTGAGACCATTTCTGAT
>VUQI01038915.1:0-12385 GCA_015106735.1 Paratilapia polleni | reverse complement strand
GTGAAGGGACTAGAAAGAGAGACCATATTTCTCCCATATTAGCTTCTCTTCATTGGCTACCAGTTAAATCTTGAAAAATCAGGCCCCATCATATCTTAAAGACCTCATAGTACCATATTATCCCAATAGAGCAGTTCGCTCTCAGACTGCAGGCTTACTTGTTGTTCCTAGGGTATTTAAAAGTAGAATGGGAGGAAGAGCCTTCAGCTTTCAGGCCCCTCTCCTGTGGAACCAGCTCCCAGTTTAGATTCAGGCGACAGACACCCTCTCTACTTTTAAGATTAGGCTTAAAACTTTCCTTTTTGATAGAGTTTATAGTTAGGGCTGGATCAGGTGACCCTGAACCATCCCTTAGTTACGCTGCAATAGGCCTAGGGTGCTGGGGACTTCCCATGACACACTGAGCACTTCCTCTTCTTCACTTCCTTTCACTCTCCATGGGTTTATACACCACTTGCATTTAATTATTAGTTATTATTAAACTCTTTCTCTCTCCCATAGTGTGTCTTTTGTCCTGTCTTCCTCTGCTCTCTCCTGTTTCTCCTCACCCCCAAGAGGCAGATGACTGCCCCTCCCTGAGCCTGGTTCTGCCGGAGGTTTCTTCCTGTTAAAAAGGAGTTTTTCCTTCCCACTGTTGCCAAGTGCTTGCTCATAGGGGGTCGTCTGACTGTTGGGGTTTTCTGTCTAATTTGTAAATATAAATAATATAAAGCGCCTTGAGGCGACTGTTGTTGTGATTTGGCGCTATATAAATAAAACTGAATTGAATTGGCTCATAATCTGTTAGACATTTTGATCATGTAATATTTATTAGCCAAATTATCAAATTTGTGCATATAACATATCCACATTGATATTGTACATAGTTTTTTATGCATCAAAGTAAGCACTTTAGTCAGTGAACACATGGACACCATTGGCATACTGGTGTGTTCCTGTGAAGTCCCATCCTTGGCAAGCTGCAGTGCACCCTTGTGATATCTTTCTCTCATCTGTTTTTCAGCAGTTTGTGCTACAGCAAGCTACTTCAGCACCTCTGTGTAATCATAGCACACTGGCTAGCCTTTGCTTCGCATGCGCATTAGTGAGCTTTGGGTGCCCATGACCCTTTTGCGGGTTACCCAAGCATAGCTTTAAGCCCTGATACAATGTAAAAATGAGAAATATATAATAATCTCCCCCCAGAATTTGTAATGAACATGGGAATTAGCTTCTCAAACAATTTTTTGTAGCAAGCAGTAAACATGTTTGTTAGTGCTAGATAGTTCGGTTTTTGAACATTAGGGTCTATGGTTATTTACTTTCCTTTGTGCTCTGTGTTAAATGGCCGTCGAGGAACTTTCATAAAGGCTACATTTTATGTTAATTCGCCTTCTAATGTGAAAGACTGCTAACTGACTGACAAAGAAAAATACTGTCTTGTGTTGGAACATGAGCTTATTCATCCAAATTCCTGATTTTAGTGGTAAAATGGCAAAGCTGGTACTGGCAAATTACATGATATAGTTAACAATAACTGATTTTATAAAGCAATGGTGCATAACTAATGACTGTTTTAGTAGCCGAGAGTCAAGCAAGGTATAAGGGCTGCTTAATTGCTTTCTACTGTTCAAATGTTTAATTCAACTTAGAACAAATGTAAAGCTTAGAGACTAGTCTCTGTTGCAGTACAACATACTTGGCATACTGTGTACATGCAATACTGCTACACAACAGTGCAGGACAGTCTTGTAATGTCACTGCTTTTTGGTGATGCCTTTGTGTGTTTGTGTCTCTGGAAAATGAGCACCCTCACAAGGAGCAGGATGCTGGATGCAATTCACTTAACAGCCACTGGAGTCATTAATAACAGGGTATGAGTATGTTACGTGGAGAACCTTAAAATATTTAAAGATTAGTAAATTACAGCCCTGCCTTCAGCCAACCTGCTGGGGCCTGTTTACTGAATTTGCAACATCAGGTAGTTTGTTTTCACTCATAACATTTTTATGAATAAAATCCAAAGCCCTGTAGGGCTTGCACATGTATCTGCTCTGTTAAAGCAACAATCATTTGTGAAAGGTGACACTGCCATCAATCTGCATGCTAATAGGGCTTGCAAATCACTTTTGCGAAGAGTGCCTGAAACAACACGCCCACACCTGCCAACATTTCTCCTTGGATTTTCTTTTTTTTTTTCAGTGCAGTGCTATTTTCAGCCTAGTCAGACAGCACACAACTTTCATTATTTATTTATGATTACATATATCTTGTTTTTTGACTTGTTTATTTTTCTTATAGTGCTTTTAATGATTATGTCAAATTTCTTAATTTGCCTGTCTTTCAGTGCTTTCTCATTGTTCTATATGTAAAACGTATACATTTATTATACTATTGGTGTCGTAGAAGTTTTAAAGGAACCACATAACAACTCCCAAATGACAAAAATGGCAACAAAAACTACAAATTTCTTAAGTTATTTTTATTTATTTATTTATTTATTTATTCAAAATAGACTTCCATGTTATCTTGTTGTGATTTAGCAGACTTACAAGAGGTCTGCTAAAATAAAATCCAAGAAAATAAACTGTTTCCCCTCTTATCTCAAAAGTGTGTATTTAGCTCTATTTTTGGCCTGTAAGTTTGTGTTGTTGTTGTAATATTCTATATTGTAAGATGTTCTGGCTGAAAATAAACGCCTCATGAGAGACACAGTTGCTTTTCATTTGGACCGGTACCAAATGTTTCTGGAGGGGAACAAACCCGATATCTGTAAATATCTCACCTCTACAGAGGTGAAAGCACCACCAACAAAAAATAATGAGAAAACAAAGGCGCACTCACCAGTATTACTCTTTAAAGGGAGTCAGTTTTTTTAAGCTCAGTGATCCTTAACATGATGTGACATGACATTCTGTCTCCCCTCCAAATAAAAGCTCCTCAGTGTTTTGTTATAGGTCAATCCACACTTAAATAATCCCTTCCCAAAGAGCCAGCTTCTCCCTTTCTCGCTCTTACTGTTCCTCTGTGAAGTAACACTACTAACTAAGCTCAAGAGGCTCTTTGACAGGAACCGCGGCCACTTCTTTTCAAATCAAGCATCCTAATTAGTGTCTTTAAGTGGATGCAGATTCTTATGCACAGCGCCATATGCAGGACTGAATATTCATGCATGGCACCAGGCACGCTGTCCCTGCTCTGGCCCAAATGCTGCATTTCTCTTACCCTCATTATTCTGACATGCTGACAAAGTGCAACAAGGCAAAGAACAAGAAGGAGAGAGCAAAGTCAGTTCCTGGCAAAAGTTCACTCCAGACTTCATGACACTAGGAAAAAGAAAGGAAAGTTGTGCTGATGTCAGATCCCAGACCAACAACTCTTTTGAATGCTGGGAATGCATGTTTCTGGTCATTTTCTACCCATTGTAAATACTTTATTACTGCTGACTGCTTTCCAAAGCATGTGTGGTGAGGTGGATTTCATCTCCTGAAGGAGCTTCCTCCTAAGCAGTGGGAAATTGGAAAATCTAGAAGACTGGGATCCACTTGAGAAACTTAAACAACTGTGCCAGTTTTATTTACAATACCAATGTGTGCTATTCATCACAAGAGTACATCAAAAACAAAAATAAAATGAAAAGGCTACAATGCAACAATACAAACACTTGGCATACAGCCAAATAGCCATCCCAATCTCAATAAACATATTCATATCTTGACTTACTTACAAATATGTCAATATATGTGTTGAAAAACACATAAGATCAGACTGACAAAGACTACAAGTAAAGAAATTTCCTCCACATTTTTTATTATGTAATTATTATGTATATTATTATGTAATATCGTTTTGATTAGTTTTTTCTTCTGAAGTCTGTTTTTTTTTAATTTCAGTTAACTAAAATTATTTTTCACACTTAGTTAATTTTTTTAGTTTAATAATAACCCTGCAGTATACAGTCATGTGAAAAAGAAAGCTTTCATAGGACACTATGCAGTCCTGTGAAAAACTAAGTACATGCTTTCTGCTTCCATAGGAATTAAGAGAGTAAGTAGCAGCCAGGCTAATCAAATGATTAGCTGGTCATTAGCAAGTGTGAGCACCTCTATAAAAGCAGACGTTTTGGCCGTTTGTTGGTCTGGAGCATTCAGGTGTGTGTTAACACAATGCCACAATCTTCCCAGGAGTGAACGCCCCAGCAAATTCACCCCACGGTCAGGCTGTAAGACTCTACAGGCCTCAGGCCACATGTTAAATGTTAAAGTTCATTACAGTACAATTAGAAAAAAGATTGAACAAGTATGGCTTGTTTGGAAGGATTGCCAGGAGAAAGCCTCTTCTCTTTAGAAAGAACACGGCGGCACGGCTTAGGTTTGCAAAGTTGCATCTGAATAAACCACAAGACTTCTGGAACAATGTGCTTTGGACAGATGAGACCAAAGTGGAGATGTTTGACCATAATGCACAGCACCATGTTTGGTGAAAACCAAACACAGCATATCAGCTCCTTGGTTGAGCTGACCATGACCTCCTCTGTATACCAAAGTATTCTAGAGTCAAATATGAGGCCATCTGTCCAACAGCTAAAGCTAAATTGGGTCATGCAACAGGACAAACCCATCACAGAATGACTGAAAAAGAAGAGTCAAGGTGTTGCAATGGCCCAGTCAAAGTCCAGACCGCAACCCAATTGAAATGCTGTGGTGGACCTTAAGAGAGCTGTGCATACACTTATGACTGCAAAGCACCATGAACTGAAGCAAGAGTGGGCCAAAATTCCTCCACAACGATAGACTGATACAAAATCATACAGAAAGAAATGACTTCAAGTTATTGCTGCTAAAGGTGGCTCTACAAGCTACTGAATCATTTTTTCACACGACTGCATAGTCATATGAAAACTTACTTCTTCACTGGACTGTATATGTTATAGGCCTGAAAAATAAAGAAGAATTTTGTGACCTCTTTGGAGGTTGAATGAGGAGGTTATTCATTTCTATTAAAAAAAAAAAAAAATCTGTGATTACCATGCAGATAATATCATCTGTATAAATTAATGCCTCTGTGGCACACCTCTCTTTACTATCAGGCAAATAATGAGGCCCTCCTCCTATCCAGACTCCATCATCATAAAAAGGGGGCACAGCATATGACAGGCATTTTAATTGGTACTCATTAAGTAAAGTGTTTTATTTCGTAAAATCAGCTGGAAGCTGTGGTTGTCACTTTTGCTCACAAACTTTGAATGTTTGTTTCAGGAGTCAGAACAGCGGTTTCATGGCAAGTCGTGAAGAGGAGCAGGGACGGTAACAAGGTGGGGTGTGAGGGTATGCATGTATGTATTCGTGGGTGAATGTGGAGTCAAAATAATTTGATGAGTGCCTCTACTGGAGGAGGAATGTGAGGTGAAGAATGAGAAGCGGAGCAGCAAGGCAAAGGACGGGCAACGCTGTCAGCGCTGGAGCTGATACTCCAGCTTCAACACCTCCAGCAGCCTCTCGCTTGGATGAGCTCCAAGTGCCGCCAAGGTCAGGAGAGCACTGTCATTCAACACTACTGTGTGCGTATGTGTGTGTGTATGTGTGTGTGTGTGTGTGTGTGTGCGCATGTGTTTGTGTGTCTTTGTGTTGTGGGGGAAGGGAGGGGTACAGGCAGAGGGTATAGTCATGTCTGCAAGCGCCAATACACACGTAGATGTGTGTGTTTGTATATTAGTTGCTGTGGTAACTGTAACAGAGAGTAACAATGGCAACAGCAGTAGAGTTTATAAGGTATTTCTCTAAGCTGTGTTTAACTGTGTGTGCTTCTCTGTGTGCATGTGTGTATAATGGTCCTGTAACAATATCCACTGACTTAAACTGCCCCAATAAAGATCTGGATCATGAGCATGTCAAAATTTCATATCAGTGTACTGAGCAACAGGCAAGTCTGTTGGATTGTTAGATGTTTTAACTGTTGACACATCGACAGGCAGAACAATTTCAACAGTGCCTATATTTTAATGCATCCATTATTATATAATCATTTGAGTACATTCTGCTGACAGTAATTACTGTCTGCTCTTGTACTTCCAGGCAGAATAGTCAATGCAAGAGCGTTATTTGCAACAGAACATTTCTAGAATTCATAAGAAAGAGATCTGATCCTTGGGATGGTTAGACCTTCAGAGACAGTGTTGGACTGTGTTTAACCCATTGAGAAGCTATTCATAACTGTCACCAGGTTACCCTGAAAGATTTGAAAAAATATTTGAATAAAGCATGCCTGACAACTGTGGTATCTCCTGTGCATTTTATGGTTACGCAAACCACTGTTCAAAGGAACTAGAAAGGATTAATTGCTGATCTTCAGCAAACTGTTACTTGATGAGTTCCTTTTTTGTCTTTCCACATGATTCAACTTTTGGATTACTCCTAGCCCAGATGCTGACTATTGACTATTAATTGGTCATGCACACAACTGTCGAATAATGTCTGATCTGTGTATGAAATGCACTTTGAAATACAATCAGGACGTTTATTTAAACTGCAAAGCTTCCAGTTTGCAAGTTCATCTGTCAAAGATAAGAAGCTTCCGACTGTTGAAGAATTCCGCTTGTTAAACACCAGCTCTTTCCTCTGTTCCTGTGCGCTGTCTCCACCATAAACTGTCTGCCGTCTACAGTGAGAGTGTGAGGAGACAGTGGTTTGGCAGTGACAAATAGTTCTGATGTCCATCACCCTGCTCTCCTCCTCTCCTGTCATCACAGGAAGGTCTGTGGCTGGCTATCCTTTCATCCGTTTCAGTACTTATGTCTTTCTTTCTGACTTCCTGACCCATCTCTTTAACTGCCACTCATTCATGTCCTCTTCACAACATTGATCACACTACAGAATACAAAGGAGTCAGTTGGTATCTGAATGCCAGTGTTTATTTCTTGGTTATGAAGTGTCCTTTGAAGCTTTTTTATTCAGAATGAGCGATGATCATCCAGTTGTCCATTACTCTTTCATTCTTCTCTCAAATTCAGTCTTTAAATTACCAGACAAGTCAGTCTGACCTCCCTCTCCACCTTTCTTGCATTTTAACTTGTGTTTCCTATCTTCGCCTTCACAGGAAACGTTAGCTCCTGTGGTGTTTATTTACAGTCTGATTGGATAATGAGAGGAAAGTAGTGTTTATGTGCTTCTGAGACAGACAAGGGAGAGAAGAGTCAATCCCCTCTGACCTCAAGCAGGAAAAGAAAGCTTGGCATAACCTTTTCTGGGAGCTACAGTTTACCGCTAAATAAGTCCATGGAGATATATAAAACCCTAATTATGGTGTTCTTATCAGTTGATTTGAGGAAATAGTGAAAAAAAAAAAAGCGGTACTTCTGAGCTTTACTGAATTTTAATCCACATTTGTTGTTTTGTTTGGTACTGCATAATCATTTTACCTCATAATTAAAGGCATCTGGGTAAGTCTGCTGCATGATGACCCTGAGTGGAACAAGTGTCATTCAACTCTAACCCATACATACAACATGTTAGAAACACTTGCATTGGTGGTGCCGTATTCCAAATTTGGGTTAGTGCCCATTCTGGTGCATTTTTTTCTTTTTTTTTATCAACACAAGTATTCATAGGTGTTAACAAGAGAGGGAGCATGGTTGTAATACTAATGTGTTTGATGCATTTATGAACAATATATAAAAAAAAACCAAAAAAAACAAACAAACAGGTATGTACACTAAGAAGTTACTTCCAAAAAAGAAGTAAAGTTACATTCATGGCTAGAATATGTTTTCTGGGAGCATTTTTCATTGTTCAAGTACTTCCATCCATTTTCTTCTGCTTATCCAACTCAGGGTCGTGGGGGAGACAGACAAAACATTATCACTCACATTCACACGTACAGTTAATTTAGAATCACCAATTAACCTAACCCCATGCACGTCTTTGGACTGTGGGAGGAAGCTAGAGTACCCAGAGAGAGTATGCAAACTCCACACAGAAAGGTCCTGGCCAGATGGTGGATTCAAACCCAGGACCTTCTTGCTGTGAGGCAATGGTGCTAATCACCGTATCACCATGCCGCCCCTGTTCAAGTACCTTTCATGTGAAATTTACATTTGGTTTCTTTGTAAGCATCTGATATTAAGTTGATATAAATTGAGAGAGAGAGAGAGAATCCTTCATGCTTTTTTCTGAAAGTTGCACTTACCTTACCAATACAACACCACCACCATAAAACTCAACAGACCATCAGCCATTAAACATGTTAATATCATAGCGTTGTAACATCTTAAAACATCATCTTAAAAACAGGCACAAAGGCAGTGTCAGCTAAATGCAACACAAAGACCAAACCAAGCTTCTACAATGCACAGTCAAAAAGCCAAATAAGAAAACAAAAGGAAAGTTTTCCGACCAATTCAAAGTTAATTCTGCATCTCTCTATTGCCGAACTCTAGCAAAAAAGCCCTCAGCATCTCTTCCGGTATAGTATTACATGTTCATCACTGCACTCATTCTTTTGCTAGTTTTCATATTAATGAGAAAAAAATACAAATATTATGTAATAGTAATAATAATAATAATAATAATAATAATAATAATATCATATATAAATATAAACATGCCATCACAGCATTTATGTTACACTATATGGACAAAAGCACTGGACCACCTATACATTATACATCTACATGAGCTGCTCGGCCATGGAAATCCATGCCATGAAGCTCCCGGCGCACAGTTTTTGTGCTGATGTTAATGCCAGTGCTTGATTTTATACATCTGTGGCAATGGGACCGAAAATACCTGAATTCAAAGATTAAGAGGTGTGGCCCAGTACTTTTGTCCATATAGTGTATATTTGTTGTCATAATGTAGAGTGAAAACCTTTTAATGTCTCTGCTGGGACAATCTGTATCGAGAATCCTAACCACTTTCTCCCCTTTGTTTCATTATCCACTTCCACTCAGACAGCTTTACTTATTTCACATTTCATGAGTTTGTTGATTGTGTGACTGTTTTCCAATTTCTCTCTGGAGTGTCTTTTGTCTTGTGCTGTTTTATGTGACAAATTAAACCTTTTCACCCGCAGAACAAGCATTCAAACCTCTTGACCCTTCAGTGATTTGAACAACAATGTGTGAGTAACACACAGACACCTGTACTGAAATCCAGCTTTTGTTGCTTCACATGAAGGACCAATAGGAGACAAATGGAGGCACATTAGTACTGAGTTGATGTTCATATAATCTTTATTGGGCCTATGTGGCGGACACTAATAGAATAAGTGGCTCCACTTTTATGCATAACATAGGCATAATATAATTCGTGCTCTTAGTTTGATTATGAGAGTAATTCAATTTATGTGTTTACTTGCATAGCAGAAGAATGTTCTGTTAATATTACCAATTTCATGCACTCTTGCGTAATGTGATTATTGATTGAATGCACATGCACACCCCCTAAGTGGCTGCACTCAGAGCTCCTGCAGTCATAAATTACAGTTATATTAATCCCATGATATTTCTGTTTCTAGTGTGCAACTCCCACACTATTAATTCAGAGAGGGAAACCATGAAAGCTGGATACAAAAATTTTTTTGAAGTAACTTTTCAAATTTCCGAGGAACAAGTTTACTGGCAGCGTGGTGTTCTGGCACCCAAATGTTCATTAAATGTGATACACACTGTAATGTGTTACATGCTAATTACGTATCAAACAAAATAGTTGAGCATTCTAACAAACATAGTTCTGTTCAATTTGTAACCACACTGAATATGTCGATATGCAGTATATAGACTGCATCTCTAAGAACAGCCAGTCCCGTAGGTGGAGCTGAATACATTGATTTGTGGGTATTTCCAGGGATATAACCCAAGAAAGAGGTTAGGAAATCAATATATGAAATATGTCATTCGAGCCAAAAGGAACATTAAGTTTCAATATGATGTTTGTATTTTCAATATGATGACATTTCAGGACTGCGTGTGTTCAAACAATCACGCTATTGCTGTTTGATTTCTGTTTCCACTGAGAATGCTTTAGCACAGCTTGAATGCTCAGCTTTTGGGGAAACTGTAAATGTCTATAAATTACACAAAATCCTATTCTGATTATACAAGGTTGTCTTAATTTACATGTATACTGGTATATATTTATTCTTAAATATATGCCATCATTAATATAGAAAATGTGCTTTTGCTGCTGTTTGCTGTTAATGCTTACTCTACACTTTCTGCGTCTGTTTAACATTTAAAGCCTTTCATGTGTTCAGGTGGCCTACTTCCCAACTAAATCCTGTTAGTGCTGCTGTATAATCTATGGATATAGCTTTATGTTTTTATATATGGCATACTTGTTCCTTCCTTTTATCTTTATAAAGTTGTTTTTGATCTCACTGTTTTTGTATTTGTGTGTTTATGTTTATGAATGTAGTAGCACGCATTAAAAACTTAATTTTATGTTTGATTTTCCCAAAAGTAAAGCTGCTCTATAAATGAGCAAGTTATTATGAGACAAGCAGTTTTAAGTTTGGTTGTATCACATTGATACTGGCCATTGGTTTTTGTACATACACACTGCATACACTGTACTGTGTACCCTACTAAATTGTTTTGCCGGTGTTATTTTTTTCATTCAGCAAATGAAGTGCTGGATGCTTATGCTGCGCAAGGGTTATATTTGAGAGTGTGGGGTGGATGGTGGATGGTGGGTGTTAAAGCACAAGACTGTAACAACAGAGAAGTCACATACATAATAACCCATGCTGTACAGTTTATCCAGTGTGGGTTGTTATGTATGTAATACATATATATTGTACTTCATTATGTAGTCAAGCATATATACTAATTATGAATAACACTTGAACAATTTTGACCCTGATTTTTGGTATTACTCTGTATCCAGCCCTCAAAATCGATTCCTTTGGTTTCCACTGATTGTAATTATGTCATTTTGTTCTCAACAAATTACACAGTGTATGTCATGAAATATATTCAACTTGAATATTTCATTCATCAAGATCCAATCAGTGATTTATGTAATGCCTTTATTTGTCTGAGGAGTATATTTTGGGACCCTGGCATAAATACACACACTAGTGCATCTCAAAAAAATACAATAGTTAATATTATTATTATTTATTTTTTGCAATTCAAAAGTTAAACTGTCAGGCACTGGTATAGCTCACTGGATTGAGCAGGTGACCCATATGCCTTAAGGCTAAGGCCTGGGTTTAAATCTGTCCAGAGGCCATTTACTGTGTGTCTTCCCCCTGCTCTTTTCCCCAGCTTTTCTGTCTTATCTCCATTGTCCTATCCCAATAAAAGACTAAAAAGCCCCCCCCCCCAAAAGGGAAACATTTCACTTTTGATGATTATGGCTTATAGCTCATGAAAATCAGAAATACAATATCTCAAATTATTAGAATATTTAATTTTGACTTTGAGTAAGTTATTATTCAGACAGTATACTGTGTATCTCTTGGTCTAGTTCAGTACACATAACCACAATCATGAGGAAGACTGCTGACTTCCCCATAATTGTGACAGTTGTTCAGATGACGACCATCTGCACTTTCGCAGAGTGCTGTATCGAAGCATATTAATGGAAATTTGACTGGAAGGGAGAAGTGTGGCAGGAAGAGGTGCACAAGTAACAGGGATGACAGCAGCCTTGAGAGGATTGTCTAGAAAAGTCAATTCAAGAACTTGGGAGAGCTGCACAAGGAGTGGACTGAGGCTTGTGTCAGTGTGTCAAGAGCCACCATGCACAGATGTCTTCAGGAAGATGGCTACAACTGTCACTTTCCTGATATCAAACCACTCCTGAACCAGAGACAACATCAGAAGTGTCGTACTTGGGCTAAGGAGAAAAATAACTGATGACTGTTGTTCGGTGGACCTCTTTTCAGATGAAAGTTAATTTTGCATTTCATTTGGAAATCAAGGTGCTAGAGTCTGGAGGAAGAGCGGAGAGGCACAGAATCCAAGGTGACTGATGTACAGTGTGACGTTTCTGCAGTTTGTGATGATTTTCGGTGCCACGTCCTCTGCTGGTGTTGGTGGTGGTCGGTCCACTGTGTTTTATCAAGTCCAAAATCAATTCAATTCAATTCAATTCAATTTTATTTGTACAGCGCCAAATCACAACAACAGTCGCCTCAAGGCGCTTTATATTTTAGGGTAAAGACCCTACAATATTAGACAGAAAAGACAGGAAACCCCAACAATCAGACGACCCCCTATGAGCAAGCACTTGGCAACAGGAGGAAGGAAAAACTCCCTTTTAACAGGAAGAAACCTCCGGCAGAACCAGGCTCAGGGAGGGGCAGCCATCTGCCGCGACCGGTTGGGGATGAGGGGAAACAGAAGAGAGCAGAGGGAGACAGGACAAAAAGGCACACCTATAGGAGAGAGACAGAGTTAATA
>VUQI01038912.1:0-40182 GCA_015106735.1 Paratilapia polleni | reverse complement strand
TCCTTAAGAAATAGGAAAAAAAATCCAGCAAAGACCTGACACAGGACCTGAGAGATGCATCTGGACCTTCAGTTGATCCATCTACTGTTCACTGAAGCCTCATCAGAAATGGTCTCAGTGGAAGGGTGGCTGTCAAGAAGCCATTCTTAAGGAAGGGAAACAGGGAGAAAAGGCTGAGGTATGCCAAATTACACAAGAACTGGACTGAAAATCAGTGGCAACAGGTCTTATGGAGTGATGAATCCAAATTGGAACTTTTTGGTTCAAATAGTTGTCAGTATGTACGAAGGAGGTCAGGAGAGAGTTATAACAGTGAGTGTCAACAGCCATCTGTAAAACACGGTGAAGGCTCTGTCATGGTTTGGGGCTGCATTTCAGCCAGTGGTGTTGGAGATCTTTTCAAAATTGATGGACTTATGAACACAGAAAGAGCAGTACCATGTGGAAAGTGTCTGATTGGCAGTGACTCCATTTTTCAGCATGACAATGATCCCAAACACACTGCCAATGCAGTAAAAGCATACCTGGGTAGAAAAACACACAATGGAACACTACTTGCCTAAGAGAGTTCAGACTGTGCTGAAGAATAAAGGTGGTCATACCAAATATTTACTTTCAAGCTCGTTAGAATTGTACAAACTCTGTTTTTGCCTTATATACTGTATTTCCATTTATGTTTGCACTTGTTTCAATAAATCGCTGCACCTAGTTCCCATTTTCCTAGGAAAATATAAAGAAATGAGGGGTGGCTCAAGACATTTGCACAGTACTGTATATAGTATCTACTGCCCACCATATATTAAATAAGCTCATTAAAAAAGATTTTAGTCTACAGACATCCTATAGCCCCTGAACAAGGCTGCGCTACACAGCTGAGTTTGGAGGAAATGCTAATGTTAGCATGATAACATGTTAACATTTTTTCCACAAACCACCTGTTCTCTTCTCACTCCTGACTTTCACCCAGGCTGTTAATAGTTACACATTTTTTTATTGGGGAAGGTGTGACACAAGCAAAATCAGCTTTATTATTTGATTAATTCAAATACGTACAAGATTACATGAAACTGCTGATTACTAAATAGCAGAATTATACTTTAATTAGCAGAATTTTTTGTTCTGAAAGTTTGTCTTCCCATGCTTAATTTTACCTCACACTCATCAGCTTGCATTAACTTTCATTAACTTTCAGTAACCTTTGCATTCCCTCTGGACCATATACATTATGATATAGTATGTATTATGTAATGCTGCTGCTGGTTTGACCACAGGCACCTTCACCTGTGGCTGCTCAGGCACAAGTCTGTACCATTGGAGAAAAGACTGATATCTTGATGAGCTAGATCACCCAGCTCTCTTACCAACAGCCGCTAATACTAATTGAGAAAGCAGCTGTGATCATTAAGGGATGGCACGGCCTGTCACTGTGATTGTGTCGATGGCCATGTAAATACTGCAGTGTCTTTGCTTTGGTTATCATGGCACATTAGTCACAGGGCAACACAGCAGACACATGACTGGCCAGTTCTCGTCATCTCTGACAGTTTTTAGCCTGGACTTGTCTTTTGCTAAAGTCAGCCTCAAACCATCCTTTGATATTATCAACCCTGTGTGTTATGTTATAATCTTGTGTCTCATTTGTCCCATGATTTCTAATTGGTGCCCTGCATCTTTTACAAGCATTGCACCGAATTTTCTTTATAGGTCAGCTGTGAGTGTCCATGCGGAGGAAAACTGAGATTCCCACTGCATGCATAAGCCTGAGCTTTGTTCTCACAGTGTTCTTATCTCTCCATATTCATTCTCAGTCTAGGAAACCCCAATTTTGGTTTGGATCTTTTTTTGTTTTTTGTTTTTTTCAAGCTTGATGGTTGTTTGTGCTGTTATTCATTGAGGAGGCTTTATCACTAATATTGCCACTGTTATCTAAGGTGTAAACTGTAGTGATGCTTTCTGGGTAATGTTCATAGGAGCAGTAAAGAGGACTTACAGTACAGCAGCACCTATCCATAGTGTAGTGCCATGGACTGAACCATAAATGCAACATCTGAGCATTAAACATTATCCATAGGCACAGTCAGGGACCCCTGCTATGCTGCTTGTATACATTCACAGCTTTGCCTTTCAAAAGGAGGAATGAGCAATAAATGCATCATGTAAAGTGTTCATCACTCTCTTCACGATAATACCTGCAGTATCTGCATTGTGCATTATAACATAAGTGATTGTATGGATCAGGTAGAGAGCAAAAGATATTGTAAAGTAATGCAAAATTTGCTGTTATAGAATTTAAATTATAAAGGTAAATAAACAGTTTGTACAGCAATAAAACGTGTGACGCAGAAAATGAATCACATCAAACATTTACTGTAAGCCACAACAGCTTCTTTTCCATACACACATAGGAACGTTTAGTAGCTTTGTTTGATGCCTATACTATCAAATAGTTTTTAAATAATATATTCTCTTCCACAGCAATGGTGGTGGCCGTAGTGGGACCTTCTGTGCCTGCAACATCCTCCTTGAGATGATCCAGTATCAGAACATGGTAGACGTATTCTATGCTGTCAAAACTCTACGCAACTGCAAACCCAACATGGTCGAGTCTCTGGTATGGAAGTATAGTCTGTAAATAAATAAAGTGATGTATTTTTCAATGTGTAGACGATTTCTTTAACTAGTTTTGTGTTTTCACTTTTTTCTTTAGGACCAGTATCGATTTTGCTATGACCTTGTCCTGGAGTACTTGGACTGCTTTGAAGGCAGATAGCAACTAGATGTTTACGGCAACAGCAAATTCCCATGTGCTGGAGACGGAGGCCACCCAGTGACCCTCCTCTACTTTAATGTTTGGACCTGTGGACTTGGCTTTGAAAGGACTGCAGAGGAAGGAGAGGAAAGAAAAAAACATGGTCAAGGTTCTAACTTTTAACCTTTAATGTACAGCTGTGATTTCCTCCCCATTGGTGATGTTTATCTCTTTTGATATTTTTTTGTGTTTTTCTTGGTCCTCTTTGCCTCTTTGACTAAATCTTGTATGTGCTAAGGGTTTCTGTAGCAGCAAAACAATATTTGGAGCTACAAAATGGACCTGTCTCTTCTAAAGAAGGGTCACCTTGGCTGTGTTTCATCATTTCATTCGTACACTGAGGAGGCTGGATCTATTTCCAGAGTTACAGCAGCATTATTTAAACATGGAAGAGCTACATAAAAAAACAGTCCACTGTGCTTGTGGCATGACTTATCTACCATACCATAAACTGCCTTATTCTCTAACGATAGGACAGATTTATTGAAACCTAAAAGGTTGTCCTACCGGAGTAGAAAACCACAACACGAGATTTTAAGAGACCTACAGTGTAACGATCGACCAGCCCAGTATTCAACAGTATTGATGCAGAAACTGTACAGTAGTGCAATGTGTTGTATTTTGCCATAATGTTTGTGCTGGATTACCATGTGTGCTACAGGTGGGCATTACCAGCAGTGAGCCTGGTGCCACCAAGGGAGATTCCTGTCTCGTTACTGTCACAGTGCCAATCCCACTGACTGACTTGAATCCTTTACTTTGTTCTACTGCTTCATCTTGATATATGCCTACAAACATACACTATGTACTGCATCAGCTAATGTTTCTTGCTCCGAAGTAATTGTTTGTATTTTATACTCACTGGGAAAGAAAAAGGAGAAGAGGGGAACACTGATTGAAACGTATTGAGACACCACGGTGTTGGTGTGAAAGATGACGTTCCATTAATGCTGTGGTGAAGTGTCTAAACCAGTGCTGCGTCACAGGTTTGAGTCTGCACCTCTTCTACTCATTTGTTGTCTGAGGCATTTGGTCGTACTGTAAAATGTCAAAGAAAGCTTAGCCTGTTTGAATTTTATCCTAGGCCTTTCAGGTAGGGGGGGTCATTTTAACATGAAGTTTGTTGTTGTTACTATTGGTGTAAAATAAATAGATAGATTAAAAATGGGCATTAAGAATGAGCGGGGGTATTGGTGTTTTCACATCGGTGTTCATTTAAAAAAAAAAAAACAAACAAAAAAACAAAAATGTGTTTTAAAAAAGGAGGAAAAGTAAGAAACAGTTGGTCACAGACCCTGCTGTTTAGTTACCACAGAGTTGATGGATAAACAAAATCCACTCTTTTTCAGCTATTGGCCAATGCCTGGAGAGCAGTGGAACTCTTTATGCCTGAATCAATGGAAGAAACTCTGTCAGGTTGGAATGTGTGATACACATAATGATCAGAGACAGCTTTGAAACATCCTCTGCAAAGACCCCATCACATAGAGGAAGAGATCTTGTTTTGTTTTTAAATCATTTTTGCTCTATAGCCACAAAAATATCTCTTCTGCACTCCATTATTACCCTTTAAAATAGGTTATGCGCCACCATATCTCCTGAAACTCCTTTAAGTACAGGTTTTCAGAGAGGGTGGTATGGTAAAGGTATCACTCCAGGACCTGCCCTAATAAACAAGGAGAGACAGCTTGAACCCCCACAGAAGCTGGGAAAGGCAACCCTGCTGCTAGTTTGCAGCTCACAGTCTGGTTCAGGTGGGAGCACCAGAATATGTGAGCAGTCTAACAGTATATCAACATCACCAGACTCCCACAGATTCTCTAATAGAACAGCTTGTTTGTGATGAGGAGGATGAGTAAGGTAGCTACATTGTAGTCAGTGATCTGGCAAAAGATTGCTGGAGGAAGTGCCTGGACACTTTTTGTTAAGGGTGGAAGGAATGTGTATATAGAGATGTATATTATGTTATGTGAATACTATGTGAATAATATATTATATGTTTGCCCAGAGTAAAGACGTATAGTAAGTAACCACAACATAACAAAGCTGAATGTGCTGTAAATGACCATTTTGTGAGTTTTTTGTCAGAACTTTTAACAATGAGTGTTCATCCCAGCGCTGTGAGTAAAACAGGTCATCAAAGCATGTATGGATACTCAGTATGTTTTGCATTTCATTTCACTGACTTCAAAATAACCCAATCCACATGATTTATTTCATCCATTAGCCACGACTGTGAGTGCATTATACTTTTACCATTCCAAAGCTTTTTATTATGACTATTTCTGAGTGACAACTGCCAACACAGGACATTTGATTTCACTTGTTGTTTTCTGTATGAACCAACAGTACATGACTACTGTGTTTTTGATCATTGTATTTGTGGGGAACAAGGTGTGTATTTAATGAGGGGAAAGAAGAAGACAGATGTATATCAGGATTGGAAAGGTTTTTCTTCTGAGCGACACCAACGATTAACAATAAAAGAACAATGGGGAAAAAGGAAGTCGTTGCAGCCGGTCATTGGATGTTCTGTTTAAAGTGCATACACAGCTGAACAAAAAGTCTGCGTGGTTTCACGATTGGTTTGTCAGCAGCTGACAGCTCAACACGGACTTCCTGTCTATACGCCTCTGACCCACCTGCGGTTTCTCATGCGGATGTGATCTTTTAGCATTTTCCCATCACCTTGAACCGCATTGACCATTTGATCTGACCCCCCCCTTTTTCAATCCCTCACCCTGTTTCTTTTCCTTATCTCTTTTAATCATAGCCCTCTGCCAGACTCGACTCATTTTCCATTACTTTCAGTGTCTTTCTCTCATGGTTTTCTCCATCTCTTGCTTTGCTCCTTAGCCCAGAGTAAGGTGACTCCAGACCACAGACTTCCTCTCTTACCCCATGGCTACGCTGAATAATGCAGCAGTCCTGCAAACTGATCCAGTCTTCACCAGAGAGACTAGTCAGATTAATTAGAGGACAAGACCCCCCCCCACTGTTCGGTGTAGGACAATTTAGACTATGTGGATTGTTCAGAGATTGATTAAGCTGCAAAAACAAACTTTAAAGGAGTGTGTTGGTAAATGTAAGTATTCCTAAGATGATATTTTTCACCTGTCACATTAGTGCAAAGGAGCAGGAATACCTTATAGATTAATGAGGCAATGAGCTATTTTTATGGAGGCAGGTCATTTATACAACCCTATTTAATATCTGCAAGATTTCCTCAATTTCCCTTTTCACCTGCAGAAAGCTATTACAACATTAAATCCTTTTTCCATCCTTTACTACTCATATTTGACCGGCGGTTTAAATTAGCTGGTAATTGGAATCTTATCATTTAATTCTGATGGTGTAATGACTGCCGTGGTCAAGGCACTTATCACTTTGCCAGGATCCAACAGGGCTTTGTCTTTTCTGTCTCTTTGGTGCGTCCTGTCTTCTATTCCTTCACTGACAGGCTCAGTGGATGTCGGCCTCTCCCCGGTCTCCCTGGCGATTCTCAGCAGACACACTCTGATGTGGTGTTTCTGTAAAACAGCAGTGAAGGCTCAGCAGCTTCTGGTGTCAGCTGATATATGGGAGAAGCACAAGATATAGCTGAAAACATTTTTGTCCCGATATTTATCCTCAGTAGTTACTAATTATCCAATAATTTTGGTTAGCTAGGATTAATGCCAAGTGTTAATGTCAGTTTATTTTTATCCTTTAAGGTATTTAAATAGCTAATAAATTATTCACAAATTTGTAACTTTTACTGTTGTGCAACTGCAGGGAAAAAGAAGCAATATGTAGGACTCTCTACTCAAAAGCATGTGCTCGCTTGTTGCCTAATAGCTACAGAGACATGATACAGGTTTTAACATTGACAGAATGCTATTCAAAGCACAGTGGTGTATCTTACTAAATGTTTAATGATTCTTCTTTCATGCCAAATGCTTTGCTAATAGATGCAGATAAAATCCAATATTCTCTGGGAGAATATTGTCACAAAAGCTTTTGCGGGTGACCTTGCCCAAGCCTCAGTCAATAAGTCGATAGAGAAGATGGCATGAAAATAAAGTTGCAGGCTTTTACAAAACGGGACAAATATCTGGTGTACGTCTGGGGATGTATTATATGATTCCTTAGAACCACTACAGACTTAAACAAAGTCCCATCCACTGAGTATGGGGATTCTTCTCTGTCTGGGCATTTATTTTTTTCTATAAAATGCACAAGGTGAAAAGTTAACACACACACCATACCCACACTATCTTGTCCTACCATCCTGGTGGTACTCAGCTTCTGCTATAGAGTGCAGCAGACAAGACAGGTGGTTCAGCTTTGTGCTCAGCAGAGCGAGGACAGAGAAGAGCCGGCCAGATGGCTCTGTCCACCATGTTTTCTCGCTGGTTCCATTGGCACAGTCAGTCTGATTGGAGCACTTATCTCTGCAGTGTGCTCTGAGTTCAGTGAAAGTCATGGTTGACATGAACGAGGGGAAGAGAGGGAGCTTCTGATGGTTCCAGCCTGGATCATGCAGGCAAACAAGGAGCCTGAGACAGATAACCAGAATCAGAGGACACATGAGTGACTTAACCGTCCCTTTCCTCTTTATCACGCTCACCTTTTGCTGTTAAGAGCACAACAGTAGTTTGCAGCCACCGCCAGCACCAGCCACCTTTAACTTCGGATGCTCTGACCTGTATCATTTGCGGAGTTGAATTCAGCAGATGAATTAAGCTAGAGGAGGGGGACAAAATGGCTGGCACAAGAGAAGTTGTATAATCCAGAGAAAGACAAAAAAATAAAGTCTGGGAAGTTGCAGTTCTGAAATATCAAGGTTGTATACACGAAATCTGTCTTTGCCACCACTCTCTTGATAACAACACAATCTCAGGTGAAGCAGAGGCTGAAGTTATTTTGCTCCAAGGATAATCTCTCGTTGTTGGTACACATATAGAGATGTTGAGCCTTGAGGGTTCTGGGGAGAAGCTTGTAAACGATCTTATGTCAACATGAGCCATTTCTAGGTTGTGGCAATAATGCTTCTCCAAGCTGCCATAAATTTGAGAGATGAGCTTATCAAAAGGTCAGCCCTTAGAGGGACTGGCTTAGCAACTGGATTTATCCTTCAGTTTATTTAGAGCAGAAAAATGGGGCCACAAGTGACGACTAACATCAATCATACTTCATTGTGATCCTTGACAAACTTAAAGAAAGAGCAGGAGTCTCTTTTTGATTTCATTTACAGGAAGGGAACAAATACTGGCAGTATACTCAAGTCAATAAAGCATAACATTTCCTTTTATTGCTTTTAAGTTATGAAACATATTCAGGCACAGGAGCTACTGCATATTACATGTCCCAACATGAGTATGATCACAGTTGGTGTCTGCCTTCCTATGTGTGACAACTGAGTGTTTTGTTTTTTCTTTTTCTTTTTTTTTTGGGAGGGTCTTTTACGTGTTTTTATACGATTAAAATGAAATAATAAAAAATTAAGTCTGTTATTAACTTTCAAGTCCTTCAAGCTTTCCTGTCTACTCTTGAGGATATCCAAGTTTTTTGTTTTCTAGGTTTTTACTCATTCACTCCTTTCTGCCCTTCTTCTCTCTCTTGTCCCTTCTCCCCTTATCTTTCTCTGTCTTCACCCCCCCCCCTCCAGCAGTTGTTGAAATAGATGCAGCTATGAGAGGACAGTTGTGCAACTGATAATACTACATTAACCTCAGGGAGAACACAGTTGTCCTCTGCTCTCTCATCTCTCTTCCACATCAGACATCCCCGACTGCAGGCCGCATTAACCCCAGTCCTCCCCCCACCGCTCCGTCATCCCTGGAGCCCTGTGTCCACGGGTTCACGTAGCCCCAGAGCTGCATAGCTACAACCTATCTTCTTTCTGCCATGGCTGAGTAATACCATGCTATGTGAAAAAATGTTGCCTGCATCCTGAATGAAAACATGGCCCAGAATGCTATTTGTTCTCAGTAGTTTGTCTTTCACACCTATGCAGCGTCATTCACAATGTCCTCATTTCATTTAGCGCCTTACCCTGTGGAGAATAGTCACACTCTCCCACACTGCCTGCACACTCTTGTTTTACTGAAGGCGTCATTTGCTGTACATTACACTCAGAGAGGGAAAATGAACTAAACGTTGGACAGAACTATGTTTTTGTAAATTCTATCCGTTCATGCTGACTGATTAGCACAGAAAAAGTACATATTGTCTCAAAAAGGTAATATCAAAGGCTGTAAATGAATACTAACATTGCTACAAACAAGGTAACTTTCTCATGAGTGTTTATCTACTTTATCTTCAGTATTTAAAATTACACTCCATATATTTGCTCTTTTTTATAGTTTATTTTCAGATTGTGTTGTTTTAGCCCAAATTGCTAACAGCCAGTAGGTTTAAAACTCCCGTAATTACTGATATTTTTAGATAAAGCAGTCTTATATCTAGCCACAGGAAATGTTTAGGTTAAATTTAGAAAATTAAAGCATCTGGTTAAGCAAAAAATTACTTAAAAAGATAGACTGAAAGATTTAAACATGTCAGGTTTAACCAGATAGCTTTGCTTGGTATGAAGACAGGAAATATAAAGATACACTCTGCCTGACTTTGCACAACAAAATCTGCCAATCTTGAAATAATTGTCTCACTAATTTATATGTTTATATTTCATTTATCTCTCTTAACAACGTTGTTTGCTTTGCAGCCTCCTGGTAAATGCCAAACTTCTGAAAGTCCCTGCCTGTCATGCAGTCTGTCCTTATGTTAAGCTAACCAGCTGCTGTCAGTAGCCTCACATCCTAAACTAATTTAAAGCATATTTTCCTAAAGTTAAGCTATTACTCCAACCTCTTGAACATTTTTCACAAATTGCTTATTTAATCATATTTGACAAACTGTTGTTCTCTTATTACTATCCTCTTCCCATCCCCAGGTCATTGAGACAGTAGCACTGAATGACATGGCTACAAATTGGTCTCCAGGTCTTGTCTTTTGCCCAGAGAGAGCAACTGTCAGTGTCATGTTCTGGTCTTTCACAACCTTCAAACCTAATTAAAGGGAAGAAGGAAATATTTCTCTTCATCTCTCTCTATGGCTTCTTCGTTTAATGCTGTGCTTGAACCTCAGAGCACTGGGGATTATGCTGTCGTGTCATGTAGGCCGAACCCGGGGATCTACACGCATGCAGATATGAACTCTTTAATATTTCATTCCACAGGTTAGGCTGCTTGTCTGCACCTCAAGAATAAAAACAAAAATGTCTTTGGAGACTGCCGTCAGACAGGATAACAACAGAATAATGCATGGCCCTGTTTTCCCTACATTTGACTGTCTTGCTGCTTTTTGTTTTTTTCAGCCTTCCAGCCTTTTATCAGTTTCACTCCTGCAGTTTCCCTTTTTGTCTTCTTGTCTTTTTTTAAGCCTCCTCACCTTTCTCTCCCACCATCTGTTTGCCTTTCCTCTCTTCCTCTTTATCACACTGCCTTCCTGTTTCCTTTTTAGCCCTCTTGTGCTTTCCTTTTCCTCACTGCAACTCACCGGTTCTGTGTCAGGTAAGATTGTTGGAGGTGCGAGTCTGTGACAGCTGCTTGAGAGCTTGTGGAGTGGGGGTGTTGCCTGCCCTCTTGTCAGCTGTCTGCTCTGCTGTGTGACCAGGGTGACGAGGTCACGACATGCATTGTGGAAACTTGTATGTGATCTTGCTGCGTCACTCAAAAGAATGGAGAGAACAGCATCCTCGGTGAGGGCCACCTTTTTACTACATACTGTTAACAGGCAGCCTTTTCTACACCTGTCACAGCATCACATTAGACCTTTGGCATCAATGCAGGACAACCCGATCTAGCAACTGTAACATGACACAAGTCAGCTGTATTGGCAGTGCAATAAACATTTGTTTTGTTGTCACTATTAATTGAAGGGCATTTTCTGCTTTTACATTAGATTTTTTAGAGTGGCTGAAGAAAGTTTTAGAAGCACTGCAGAGAGGAAAATATCAGAGCACACTTAGAAAAACAGAAAAGGAAAGTCACGCTCTCCTAGGTGCGAACTGCTAACTGGACTTAGCCTCTATGTTTAGGCACTGTTATTTAAAGACTGAGATCACTGATGCACCGTGGCATTCTAACTCCATATTTGATGTTAATCTGCTGGAATGAGCAGAAAAACAGGAACACACTGAACCATGTTGCATATTGCATTGAGCTTGACATGTGTCTCTAAAGTGGCAACAACTGGCTGTAATTACCATGAATGGCCAAATGCAATGCTTGCATTAGAGATGGAAGAATAGCTAGCAACATGACCTCCTTATCATATCTCCCTGATGGCAGTTATTCTTCTTCTCTTGTCTTGGGTACAATAGATATCCCTTGTGGCCATACGGAGCTGTGCAATCAACATTTGTGGAGGACAACATATCTGTGAATTCATTCATGTCTTGCTCATTGTAGATGTTTCTCACTTTTACTTTTACTCTTGTCTGTGGGCTTTAATAGCCCTCACCACTGGGGCTGCTCCAGATGCATGTTAAATGCACACAGACAAAGTTGGGTTCATTCTCCAGAAACACCCTTAACAGAAGCAGAGGCACTGGATAATCTTATCTGTCTTTTAGGCACATGAATGACTTTTCTACAATGGACAAACTCAGTTGGATGCTAAGATAAAAGTCTGTCACATCTTCAGTGGGTTAGACCGGCTCAGTGTGCTTATTGGTTGCCCCAGCCTGTCTTTACCTGGTAAAAGACATTGACAACACTGACAACTTGAGGAGCAACACGCAGAAGAGGTTAGTGAAAAAGAGAAGTAATAAAAAAAAATTGGATGTCAAAAGTAGGTTGTGTAACAACAAGGATCCCAGTCTGTCTATGCCTCATGTCCTCTCAGGCATGCACCATTAGAGGTGAAACAGCAGGGGCTCTTGTGATCTCTTTAGAACAAATGTTAACTCCAAGACTTTGGGCCATTAACAAAAACTATTTGTTACACTGGGTTCAAATGAGGTTAATCTGTAGTTTTTCAGCTAATGCACAGGTACTAATGATGCTTTTAATTGCAACATCACATCTTGTGGCTCATTGCAGTGTGGAGTACATTGATGGGATGTTCATTTAATATGATTATAATGACTGTAGCAGCAATGACTGTGGTTAAGAACGAAGGCATGTCCCCAGATATCCAGAACATCCTGTAAATCTGGAGTTTGTGGGATACCTGACCAAACTCCACATGGAATTCCTCTCAGGTTAAGGTGAAGATTGAACAGAACGCCTCCATCGTTGTGTCAAACTGAGAGCGTGAAATGCTCCCATGTCTTCTTAATTTTGGATCCTAGGGCTCTGTAACACCTGGCCAATTACTTGTGCAGCATGACAACAGGTGCACACACAAACTCTGTTGCTCTCACATAACCATAAACCAGAAGGTTTTTGTGCACAGAGACTCCAGTCTACACTTTCAGTGCATGGACACATACTGTGTGAACAAATGCACCTTTTTCACTTAATACTGTAAAACGTAAGACATACAGTATCTTACTATTACAACTTTCTGTTGATGCAACACTTTCTGGGCACTCAAGCTGACTTTACCTGTTTTTTCTTGTTCTAAATAGTTCAGCATTTTCTCACCTGCCTCTGAGCTTTCATGGTTCTGGCTCTTGGGCTTTGTGAAAGCTCCTGCTTAGAGATTGTTTGCAGCCGCAGACACTTCCAGCTCAGTTCCAGGGGAAAGGAAAAGCAATTCCATGCTTGGGCCACAGTGAATCCGTCTCTGTCAGTTCCGCTTCTTGATGCCCTCAAATCACATTCCCCCACCCATCCGCTCTCCCATCAGCCTTTGCTGTTCTGTGATCAGGGAGTAAGAGAGCATCAGCCTGGAAGTGAAATGAGGATGTGCTTTACATGCTCCCTTACCATACTATCCTCCTTGATGTCACTCACTTCTGTTCCCTGGCACTTGCAATTTCCCACTCTGCAATAAAACTCCATATAGTTCACGCAGGAGTAGTCACAGCCTACAGCTATAATATACCTTCCTCTCTGTCTATCAGGCTACATGAGGGTAGTTGTCATTCCATGATAAATACACTTTATTTCATCTACTATTCTTTTCTCAAATTTAGTTTTCTTCTCAAATAAAGTTCAAGCCAGACAACACAGGACAACAAAAAATTTTTTTTGGGGATCATCAGAAATTACAACACACTTTTCTAAATCAGTTTTTCACGCTGATTTCAGATCTGTTTTCAGTTTTTTCCAGTCACATTAACTTTCTGAGTTATCAGCAGTGATCATTTACAGTCTACAAGCATGTGGTTATTACTAAAACGTAAGCACCAATCAAGTAAATGTTTCAGTATCATCAGTGTGAGGTCAAATAGGCACACATCGTGGCACAGATGTACTGAACGGTGTCATGCAGCTACAACTGTTTCTTCAAAAATGCTTCTTTAAGTATGATTTTCTTGGGCTAATTAGACCAAATATCATGCAATATATAATTACCCTCATCACAAAAAATAGACGTGCTAGAGAAAAGCTAAACACAGATTTGAAATCAGCATGAGAAACGCTACAAAACCCACATCAATTTATCTCTGATGAAAATGACCTGTTGACCTGTGTAATTTTTTCACATGCAGAGCAATTTTATTTTTTGTTAGCAGTCAGAAGTGTATTCAAATAGTAAAAATAAATTCACGCACTTGCTCAAAAGATTATGAGCTTCTGAGTCTTTTGCCAAGATTCTATATTTCCAAACTATTTTGTGACACTTTATTACACAATTAGAATAGCACTGTCTTTAGAAGTACTTTATCAGTTTTGTAAGGTCAGCATTAAGGTTTCTTGTGGGTAAGTCTGCAGGTCACAGAATGCTCCGAGCTGCAGTCATTTCAAACATCTTGCAATTACTCATGTCAGAGGAAACCTGTAAATGTGACCTCTTACACAGTACCTGTATGTTTATTTTTGAACCACATTCATCCTGCAATCAATTCCCCACACTCAATTAAAGCATCTAACAACTCAAAACTGAATTTTGTGCAATAATCTTTAATCCTATATGGGCAGAAATTCAAACTTGTCATCAAGAAGTTTTACAGCCCCTTCATTTTACAGTGAAACTTGTGCATTTTATCATCTCTCCTTTGCCTGGTGACTAAATTTGTTGCTTTGCCTTTGTAGAAAACAGTGACACATAATTTTTTAAAGCGATGAAGGCACACAGAATGATTGATGGCAGCATATTGGATGGGAAAATAACGTTCTGGGCCGTTAATTTTACCGAGTCAAGGAAGCAGCCTCAGACTGTCAACACAGGAAATGAGTAGGATTTATCTCTGGCCTAGTGTCTGGGTAGCGCTCTTGCACTGGATGCATTTATAGGGACCACAGTGGTGGGTTTCAAAGTCTGTCTAGTACACATTGTAGAGCTTTAGGACAAACATAATCTTTGAAAGGTGACGTTACTGTTTTGTTGTTATTGGTAGATATAAACATGTAAAATGCACTGCATTATGTAAAGGTCAAATGTACTTTTTTTCACCAAAGCAATGCAGGACAGTAGAATTCAGCCTTTGTTGTCAGTTTACAAGCACCCTTCTCATGCAAGCCAAGTTATGTCAACACAAAGAGGTTATCATGCGATGCGGCTACAATGACAAAAGCTTTTGCAGTAATGCAGGTAAGGATAAGGCCTTTTATGTAGATGCAGAGCTCTGCTGCAGACAGTGGTCACTGCTATAAGATGAACACAATGAACACATATAAAGCGTAAAACTGAACATATGGCAGTATGCAGCATTAACATGCCTATTATGGCCTACCACACTGTAAATATAAATAAATAAAATTTAAAAAATGAGAAAACTCAAAATATCAAGGCAAAATGACTCAATAGCTTTTTGAATTTTCCCAACTTTTGACTGTTGTTGTTGACTTCACTAAGATTTAGACGTTTAGACGAGAGTTCTGGCAACTTGAATTTTCTTGTTCACCTAATTACAATATACCTGTCAGGTTACCAGTAAAACTCTTGCTTCAACGGCATGTATTTCTACCTTCAAAAAAACGCATAAATATTTGTTGACTAAACAAAAAATTTCCAGCATCAGTGACATAAAATGTTGTCTTTCCAACTTTCACCTGCTCCCTTGTTTCCCGCAGCACATCAATCTGCATATTTAGTTTGGTGCTGATTTTAATGCCAGATGCAACCCTCCCATTTATCCAGGCTTTGGACCAGCAGGGGTAGTTTAGTACCTCAGGCTTTGTTCTGGCTTGTTTTACATCAATAATCCCAGCCACACTTGTTATTTAAGATAGCATTATGTCTGGCACGCAGTTAGACCTCATCCTAAAACATTTCTTATTTAAATTTTAAAAGTGCAAGACACCGTTTTAAAGCAGGTACAACAGAGCATGCAATGTCATCTCTATCTTAGCTTTTAGCAAAGAGAATTACATTAAAACAAATTAGGATCCTGATCCACTTCATAAAACTACAATGCTACTTTAAAAGATGCTGAGTTTTAAATTAGGAGATAATGCTTAAGCCTCTGTCTTTTAGCACACTATCATGTAGCCATCAAGTACATATTCCTTTTATGGGGCCCTCATTAAACAAGTCAAATGAAAACACTAAAGTTGGAGAGTGAATTTCCACAAGTTACAAAACTAATGTTAGCTTAACTTAATAGAGCTGCTGGAGAGATGTAATATTATTTGGAAAACTCAGTGGTTCCACATTAGAAATAAGAAGTCTGCTTTTTTCTGCCTTTTTCTGAATATTATTTAAAAAATACTATCAGTGTGAATTTGTAAATCTGCTACTTTCATAATTGTCTATTTGTGCCATGCTAAAATGGATGGAGCGGTTGATAGTCATGTCATCATAAGGTCAGAGCTGTTGATCAGGCATTTAACCTTTTGACTTGTGCTCTGCTTTGTTATGCAATTATTAGCTATTATATCATTGCTGTCAGGGCTTTCTTGTTGTTTCAAATATGAGAGCAGACCAGAGCTGATGTGAGCTGACACACATATTTTCCCCACGACACTTCTGTCTTCTCTCACATAAGTCACTGTCAGTGACCCCTGAGTCAGGAGAGAGGTGTGGTGAAATCATACACCCTCGCACAGAGCTTCCGATAAATCTCCCTGTGAGGTGTGACAGCACCGGTGTCTCCTCAGGGTGAAAACCTGGTGTACACAATTCTTTGCAGTGCTTGAGACTGTAATCTTATGACGCTTCCGCACACAGATTCGGAGACACTGACTGATTCATTTATTGTGGTAACTTTGTGACTTTTGTCAGTCCCGTATTTGATCTCCTGTGTTAAAATTTGGTGTCAAATCTGTTAACACATTACATGAGCATTCACTTACATCTGCACAGGCATTGGTGTTTGGCTGTCAAGACTGAAACACTGTTAGATTTATATAATGTACACAGCAAAGATTTATCAGTTGCACTACATTGCAAATTGGGGTATGAAGATGTGACAACATCTATAGGAGAAAACGAGACTGTGGGTTGGGACAACAGCAAAAATTATATTATCCTTTGGTCTTCTTTGGCACTGGTCTTTGACTTATTTTACTCAGTCTGGAAATGAAGAAAAATAAAAAATTATTAAAAATTATTTAAAATCAATTTACAATAATACAATAATATAAAATGTTGCAAACATTCATAACTAAATAGATATTAGTTTACCCCTCTATTGCTTCTAAATTGTGGCAGCTGTAGAAAACTACCATCAGATCATGTATAAAGACACTAATAGAGCATAAAAACTCAGTTTTATACTAAAATTACTAAAACTTGAAATGGTAATAATATTGCAGTATACTACATTTCTTTGAAACGAACAATCTAATGTCATATTCAACTTACAGACATATTTTTCAGCAGTTGTGGATTTCCACTGTACAATTAGCTTAATACAAGACATATATGTACTGTAGGATTGTACATGAGATGATCAATCAGTAATAGGTTACATTGCACTGTATGGTATGGTCTAAATTTCTTATGTGAAGTACCATAGGCAATCAGACCTAGAAAATGTGCTGCATCAGTGTTGGATTAAAAGTGTCTGTGATGTCCATGCAGAAAATGTATCATGTGTTGCTGCTCACCTCTGGATATAAATATCATTAAATAGCTTGATCTCTGCTACTCCACACCTGCATAGGATGAAGAGTGCTGCCAGCAGCTTGAAGTATGAGCATGTATTGAAGGCCAAAGAGTAGGTGTGTTTTTGCTGTCAGGATATATAACGCACAGATGCTGGTTCCTTTACTCTGAACAGACAACAACTCACGTTTCATCCATGTACTATTAACACCCTGTCAATTGTACAGACTCCTCAATTCAGAAAAAAATAAAAATAAAAAAAAATAAAGAGATGGCTTAGATTGTTGCTTTAGTTAGAGGGCTTGAACTCAATCTGCGGTGCAGAAATGCAGTGCCTTCACACAGACCAAGATAGGGAGGCATTATAGTCCTAGCATAGTAGATTGCTGCAAATTTACACTGTTATCCCCAGGGGAGAAGGGTGAACAACAGGAAACTCAGGCTACTATAACTACCTTGTTTGTAATTTTAGACTACACATGACAGAAGAGTGGCAAGCAAGGATGTCCAATGTACCCAAAAAAAGTGTAGTACATAACCTTTTCTAGTGCTTTGAAAACACAACAAGGCTGCTCATGAGTAGTAAAAGAATGCTGTTTCGAAGCAAAATGAAGCAAGGGATATTTAGCATATACAGTGGGTTCAGAAAGTATCCAGACCCCCTTCACGTTTTTCAATTTTGTTATGTTGCAGCCTGATGCTATAATCGTTTAACTTCATTTTTTTTTAAAACAACTCATTAATCTACACTCAGTACCTCATAATGACACATTGAAAACAATTTTTGGATTTTTTGTAAATTTATTACAAAGAAAAAGATGAAATATCACATTTACATAAGTATTCAGACCCTTTACTTAGTACTTAGTTGAAGCACCTTTGGCAGCAGTTACAGCCTTGAGTCTTTTTGGGTATGATGCAACAAGCTTTGTACACCTGGATTGGGGGATTTTCTGCCATTCCTCTTTGTATCCTCTCCTCCTCCCCTGTATTTCCCTCAAGCTCAGTCAGGTTGGATGGGGACTGTCGGTGGACAGCCATTTTCAGGTCTTTACAGAGATGTGTGATAGGGTTCAAGTCAGGGCTCCGAACAGTTCAATCTTGGTTTCATCAGACCAGAGAATCTTGTTCCACACAGCCTGAGAGTCCTTCAGGTGCTTTTTTTCAAACTCCAAGTGGGCTTTCATGTGTTTTGCACTGAGGAGAGGCTTCTGTCTAGCCACTCTGCCATAAAGCCCAGATCGGTGGAGGGCTGAATGGTTGTCCTTCTGGAACTTAGTCCCATCTCCACACAGGACCTCTGGAGCTCAGTCACAGTGACCATGGGGTTCTTGGTCACCTCTCTCACCAAGGCCCTTCTCCCTCACTTGCTCAGTTTGGCTGGGTGATCAGGTCTTGGAAGAGTCCTGGTTGTGTCAAACTTCTTCCATTTGAGAATAATGGAGGCCACTGTGCTGTTGGAAACCTTCAGTGCAGCAGAAATTTTTTGTATCCTTCCCCAGATCTGTGCACTGCAACAACCCTGTCTCTGAGCTCTGTAGGCAGCTCCTTTGACTTGGTGGCTTGATTTTTGCTCTGATATGCATTGTCAGCTGTAAGGCCTTCTGTAGAGAGGTGTGTGTCTTTCCAAGTCATGTCCAATCAATGTAGTTTACCACAGGTGGACTGCAATCAAGGTGTAGAAACATCTCACCAACGATCAAGAGAAATGGGAGGCACTTGAGCTAAATTTCAAGTGTTTTTGCAAAAGGTCTGAATACTTATGTAAATGTGATATTTCAGATCTTTTTTATTTTTAATAAATTTATAAAAAAAAATCCTAAAATTTTATTTTCAGTTTGTCATTTTGGGGTACTGAGTGTAGATTAATGAGAAAAATAATAATAATTTAAACAATTGTAGCATCAGGCTGCAACTTAACAAAATTGAAAAAGGTAAAGGGGGTCTGAATACTTCCTGAACTCACTGTACATGCATATTAGTTTAGTTTGGATGGCACAGCAACACAATCCCTGTTGTTGGAACTGCAACAGTATCCAACTCTGAAAGAGCTAATGGCCTGTAACTGCCACACTTACATAAAGGAAGTAAATGGTACAGTAGATGCAGCTAATAAAATCACAGATCCAACTGAAAAGTCTAGTGAGGGGGTCATAGCATGATGCAACACACTGTAATGATGTTTCATAAGCGTTTAGAATAATGGTTGCTGGTAACTTTAAGCAAAGTTAAAATATTGGATTGTAGTTTTTGTTGCAATATAGTCTGGCAGCAAAATGTGATTTTTAGACTGCATAAACCCACAACAGTTAGCAAAGTAATTAAAAATTCATTCTTTATAAATGTTATGTTAACTTTATGTTGTCTGACTTTGTGATTTTTTTTTTTTTTTACATGAGTACAATGTCAGCAGTACTTGGAACTTGGCACTTGGAATGGAGAAAAATGCTTCTCAGCTTACAAGGTAATAAAAGTAAAATTGGGAAGTTAAAGTACACATTTTAACTTTTCATAGCAGGTGCCCAAAGTTTTGTCAGTGAATCAGCATTAACTGGTTCAAAACAGTACATGCTATTCTATCGATAGAGACAGAGAGAGAGAGAGAGAGAAGTGAGTAAATAAATAGCAAAACTCAGAGATGTTAAAAATAAGGAAAAGAGAGACAGAGAACAAGAAACTCAAATGCAAAAGTGATTTGTGCCTTCCAAACATCTTAAAATGTACACATAGATCAGGGAAATCATCATTTCAGTAGGGAGCATACCTCCAAACTGCCCTAGTTTGCCTAGTTCAGTCTTTGGACTTAAGTATGTCTAAACCCTGCATACAGCTATGTTGGTACATAAAATTATACTAAAATAAAACACAATGAAGGCATACAACATTTTTTGTCTAATTAAACTAACTTGGTAGAGTTTTTGCGGTGATAATGAAGGCACAAATGATTTCACTGAACTCAGTCAGAGGCACTTAGCACCACACAATGCTACGTGCTACTGACAGGGGAGCTCTTAGCTTTACTCAAGGATCATCTCTCAGCATGACTGGTAAATGTGTTTTTGTATTTTTCAGAAATCTGAGGGGAAATTAACTTGAATGCTTTCAGTTCAGACCATCTACCCAAATAATCCATTGTTTTGACCACACAGATTTAATTGTCCACAGATTTGACAAAGATTTCATTATTCTTTTGAAAAAATAGTGTGGGTTTGGATTTTGGTTGTCGAGGCTTCCAAATCAAATCCCATTAACGATTTCTGAAAAGCAACAGCAACAGCTCTCATTACAGTTGAACCATAAAGACCAACATCTAGGTAGATATAAATTTAGAATAAGACCTACAGTTTTTATTAAATTGCAGAGAGGTGGTTCTCGTGTTACTGAAACTACCGGCAAAATCTTTGTGTATTGGCAGTACGAAGATTTTGTGTCATAGATGTGTGCCGTACCCCTGCCAGTCTACAGCAATATAGCATACACCAACTGTTATCCAAAGTGTCTATAAGTATACAAATCAAACTATTAACTTTATATTTGTCAGTTTGCAGTATGAGTCTTTGTTTTTGTTATCCTCAGGACATTCTTGTGCCAATGTTTGCTTTATTTGACCTTCATGATGTTATTCAGTTTATTACAATCTTGCATTAACTATATAATTAACCTTGCTTGTTCTCATTATAGTTCAAAAGTGCAGCTGGCAGCACGATACAGTGGGTATGTGACCAGGACTTAACAAATGGAGAGATAATTAAAAAGGGATAGATCTCCAACCAGGGCTTGTACATATAATGACCCTTCACCAAAGACATAAACAACTCTTGTTATGACTGTGCCAGCAGTATCTCCACCAGGATTAGGGTATAATTAATAGGAACATCATTAATGTTAAAATCCATTGATCTTCCAGTTTTATCGCCCACAGCTGCCTGTTCTTGTATACCCTGTGGGCTCAAACCATTAGTCTTCTGACTAAAACATAATAAAAAATAGCAGTTAGTGACTGCATGAAATTATGCATCAAAGCATGAAATTATGAAAATGTGATAGATATGAATTTGAGAGACAAGGTTTGAGATACAAGAATGAAACCAGCCTCTTTGGTTTTCCATCTAATCCCAAGTCCTTGAGTTAATGTTGCTGATTTATCTGCTTTGGGTGCTGTGAGATGAGAGGCTATCCATATGTTGAATCTCAGCTTCTTCATCCTCAAAGAGCCTGTTTTTTTCTGGGGCTGAGTACCCAGGTGTTCTCAGTCCTTTGTAAAGGACAAGTGGCTCCATGTATGGACTACATACATTTTAAAATACTTGAACTTCCAAACCATATGCTCACTTTTGTTTCTTTGTTTCTTTCTCTCTCTTTTTTTTTTAACAGCAATTTAGATCATATTTCTCAACTGCAAATGGAACTGACAGAGAATAGAGGTACACTGATTTTGGCTCAGTCACTCTCTGAAGCACAGCTTACCTCAAAGACAGTCTTTTGAGAAGACCTTTTATGGAAATGGGAGAGTGGTCTGGTGGGAATAAAGTGTGAGAGACAGACAACCCCTGTAATCTTGTCTGATGTTGAAGCCCCGTCCTCTGCCTGTTGCGAACGTGATGATATTACACAAGATGACCCAGCCGACCCTCAGTGGGTTGCTTTCATGCTATGATACTGAAAGCCTGACTCTAAACTCTAGTAGTCAAATATAATTTTGATGTTACTAATGGACTAATGGTTGTATTGGGATATTTTCATGAAGAAGAGGTTTGTATTTTAAACACAGAAGCTCCAAAATCAGTATTTTACTAAAATACATCAATGTTCTGAGATACTGCATGCTATGACAGCCTGTGTTGTTTTTTTTGTTGTCAGAGATTTATAAAAAAGCTAAAACATTTAACAGGGAAATTGCAAATTTTAAAATGCTTCTGTAATCTCTGCTGGGTAAATAAATCATCCATTTTGAGCTAACACTGAAGTTGAGCCTTGGCTCCATAGTGCAGTGGTTTACACATTTGCCTAACACATGAAAGATCCCTGGTTTGATTCCAGGAGGAGACACAAAACCCTTTGGGGCTATATCAGGAAGGCCATCCTGTGTAAAAAAAAATAAAATAAAATAAAATCTGTCAAATCAAACCTACCTGCTGTGTTGTGACCCCTTGTGAATAAGTGAGCAGCTGAAAGTAGCTTCTACTAAAGTTGAGCCTTGACAAAGTAATAAGTCAGAATTACTACTCTATGCTGTATTTAGTCATGTCAATGCTCTACACAACACTGTTTTGTATGCTGTGGAAGCAAAAACATACAGTACTCTGCAAAAGTCTTGAGCCACCCCTCATTTCTTTCTTTAGGAAATTGGGAAATGGGTGCAAACATAAATGGAAATACAGTATATAAGGCAAAAACAGAGTTTGTACAATTGTAACAAGGTTGAATGTCAATATTTGGTATGACCACCTTTATTCTTCAACACAGCCTGAACTCTCTTAGCCAAGCTTTCTTGTAATTTCTTTAAGTAGGAATAGTTCTCCAGGCTTCTTGAAGGACATTCAAAACTCTTCTTTGGATGTTGGCTGCTTTTTGTTCCGTTCTCTGTCAAGATGATCCCACACTGCTGTTGAGGTCCGGGCTCTGGGGAGGCCAATCCATGATGATGTTTCATTGTGTGTTTTTCTATCCAGGTATGCATTTACTGCATTTGCAGTGTGTTTGGGATCATTGTCATGCTGAAAAATGAAGCCATTGCCAATCAGAAGCTTTCCAGATGGTATTGCGTGTTAGATCAAAATCTGATGGTACTTTTCTGTGTTCATAATTCCATCAATTTTGACAAGATCCTGATCACCACTGTCTAAAATGCAGTCCCAATCCATGACAGAGCCTCCACCGTGTGTAACAGATGACTGTAGACACTCACTGTTGTACCTCTCCCCTCACCTCCTCCAATTTGAACCAAAAATTTCAAATTTGGATTCATCACTCCATAAGACCTGCTGCCAATTATTTTTAGTCATGTTCTTGTGTAATTTGGCATACCTCAGCCTTTTCACCCTGTTTCCCTTCCTTAAGAATGGCTTCTTGACAGCCACCCTTCCACTGAGACCATTTCTGATGAGGCTTCGGTGAACAGTAGATGGATCACCTGAAGGTCCAGATGCATCTCTCAGGTCCTGTGTCAGGTGTTTGCTGGATTTCTTCCTACTTCTAAAACATGACTTTGAGTTACTATTCGTCTGTGGCAGATGGCCTGTCAAACTGTGTTATCTTTGGCATTTTTCATAGATTCAACTAACGAAATGGGAACAAATTGTGTTTTTGTGACGGGCTGCTTGCAACAAAGTGCCTAAAGATACAATTTAAAATTAGTTCTTTACTAAGTTGTCTGTTATATTTAGACCTAACACTGGTTCATCCCTTGAATTAGGTGCCTTTTTTAGGTTTAAATGATTCATAGGTCAGTGGTAAGTGGCTTAAGTACAAGGACTGGACTGAAAATGAGTGTAAAGCAACCAATGTCCAAAGAAAAACTTTGAAAGACCTTCAAAAAGCCTGGAGAATTACTGCTCAAGGCCACTTAAAAAATTACAATAAAGTCTGGCTCCTTGGAAGCAAAACATAAAGAAGTGATAGGTGGCTCAAGACTTTTGCACTGTACAGAATATGAACAGCAAACTGAAGTCATGCATTCATGTTCAGGGTAGCTTCTCTAAATTTGACAAAATAAAGCAAGTTCCTTTGGTTTAGCCTACTACCCGTATGACAGACCAAGAACCACTACGGCCCTCGCTTAGTTGTAAATTGGGATGTTCCTGGTGACTAAGTTCCTTGTAAAACAATCTGTCTAATCGACTGATCTAGAAGTAATAAAACACTCAATAAAAAGTCAGTACTGAGTTCATTTTAACTGGGAAGGTTAAACATGGTCTGTATACATGGAGTTTTATTTAGAGTCATCTGAAAGCATGTTTTTCACATTCATAAGTAACTGATTTAAAATGCAGCTGAAATTTAAAATGTGAGGCCCTCATCCTGGCTGAGAATAAATGTCCATCTCCAACTAAATGTTCTGCTATTGCTAGGGATGCACAGCCGCCCCACTGTTGGAACAGAAGAGGTCAGCTGTCTGACCTCAGAGTGGATGGCCCACTGAGCCATGCCTATTAAAAGGATACAGGCAGGATCCATTAACCTCACCTAACCATTGTTGTAGTATAGGGTGAGTTTTGGTGTTTATGGTCTCACTCCAAAGTACATGTACATGGACAGTGGTTTAAATGTGTTAAAGAATAACTTGGTAAATGTGGTGTTTCGTAAGAGTGTGACCCTATTTTACAAAATATAGTTTGTACTTAAGGCAGGGGATGTTAGGACCCTAACAGCCCTACTGTGTGTGGGTGTGTCCTGTTTCTCTCCCACTGATTCAGCAGCCACCCATCTCTCCTGAGGAGCCAGTGCACAGCTGGCTCCACACAGCAATCAACCACCCTACGGTATAAAAGCCGGGGAAGCGCTGCACAGTCTCTCAGCCCGCACTGAGAGACTGGGCAGTATGGTTCAGTGGTGTGCTTTGGTCATGCTGAGCTACTAATGAATAGTTGTTGCCTTCTGTTAGTGGAAGGGTTTTTCTTTAGAACATTCATTAACCTTTCTTTTGTTTTACTGTTTGATTGATATAGCGGCGTAGCCATGTCTAAGTTAAACCCTTTTAATAAAAACCTGCTTCATTTTGAAACTGCCTTTGTTGACTCTTTCTTTCACCCGGACTCTTTTATTATTACTCCCCTCATCCCCTAGTCCTCTTTTGGGGATGTAACAATGTCCTCTTGGTTGGTTACTGTGGCTACCTCTACTGGGCTGATTTTCCCAGATGTAATCTACCCCCATTTTCTACCTTGATGGTCGAGCCATGAAAAAGAATGGGATCGCTGTCTGCCTGAGCTGCAACCCCAAGCTAGTAGCAGGTGGCTGGGTAACATCTTGGGAAACATTGCTCAGTCACCAAGTTAAGTAAGCAACCGAAGACAAAACTCTTTGCTGGTGATGGAGAGACAACCACTCAGTCCACAGAGTTGAGTCTCTACAGCCAATTAAAAATTAGGAAGGAAAATGGAGTTAATAATGAAAAATCAACTGGAATTGAACTGAAATTGAAATTTAATGACTGGAGGAAAAATCTGTCAGGGCACAGAGCCACGCTTAGAACTCATCAGCCCTCTTTTTTTCAGTATTTTTTTTACTTTTTTTTGTTGTGCAATTTCCTGTCTAAAAAAATTTTTAGAATGTTCACTTCTCACTGCTGTTTTTACAATCATGTTTGAGCTTGCTCCAGTGCCTGGACTCATTTATAAATAATGACCATGCAGTTTGGTCCAGTAACAGAAATCATTTAAACTTGCTCCAAATTCACCTTCATGTGGTACAAACTAAATGCCAAAAAGCTATAACCAGATGTTAGTGGACCTTAACTTGCCTGCTTTAGTATCAGGAGGAGAAATGCCCAGGTAATCTACTTGATCACCATGTTACAGGCTTGTGGTTCTGTGCTGGGGGGGCTGCCCTTCTGTGAAAGTTAGTACAATGAACTACTTGCTCTATCAGGTGAGATGACAAACCTGATCAGGGGCCAGTGTCTCAGTCACAGCATCCTGTTGGTCAGTAGCCTCTGTGAAGAGAACTTCTTCTACAATGCTAGAGGCCAAACACAATCTTCTAACACCTGTCACAGTCAGAAAATTTTCCTTCACTGGAGCTGAGTGAGCAAGCAGCCTAGAGGTTTGAAACAATATTACAACTCCAATGACTTTATTTATAGCTTTAATACAAAGATTCTTCCTCTCAGCACCGTCCCTGGGGCTTATGAGGTCGACCGACAGTGTCATAAAATGTTCTGGCAAATGACATTCCCAGAGACAATGACCCATGGCCTTAAAGTCACACTATGAACATAAAAGGGACCTTTACAGTTTACGCTTCTGCACTGTGCCCACACGAGCATTGTGTAAATGGTGAGAAAGCATGTGTGGTCCCTCTACATACGAATATGTATTCTGTGTATGTGCACATCCTTCATGCCTGAGTGCCTTCTGCTTTGTGTTTCACGGGACAGAGTTTCAAGGATGAAATGATACATTTTTGAGAGAAATTGGCAGACGCATGCTATTTTCATGGTGTCCTTTGTCTGCTATCTGTTTCTTCAGGTCAATCCCCACCGTGCTGCTACCGACTACTTAAACTCACAGTTTCATATTATTCCTAGACATGGGGCAATGAAGTTAAAAATGTATTCTCTCCTAGCAGCAGAGGTTAAGATCAAAACAGAAAAAACAGATAACTGTAAAAAAATAAATAAATAAAAAAAATGCTGCAACCTAAAAGGTGTGACACCATACAACCCCATGTACCACCCTGGCCCAAGTTAGCAAGATGTCAGAAGGGCTGTATTTAGCCCTTCTGTCTGACTGGCCTTCGACCCACTCACCCATAACTGTATTTATTCATGCCTTTCAGTGTCACAGTGACTAATACCCTTTCTCTAAAAAGATTGGAGAAATATGCATGAGAAGGATATTGTATTATTTTATTATCATTTTTATCCATATCCTGTGTCCTGTGGATGTATGGATGTGTGGAAACTGATCATTTGAAAGATTAAAGCTGCAAAGTGAGAAGAGAAGAGAAGAGAAGGGAATCTTTTTGCCTTGTAAAATAAGCTGCATATAGGCACTAATGGCACATACTGAAACGTACTGAATGTACACTTTTTTACAAATGTACAATATCAGGTGTGTAATATGTCTGACACATTGCTTTTGATACTTTTTGTAAAAGTACAAAGTAATTTCTTGTAGTGGAAGATACAATGTGCTCCAGTTCAACCTGAACTAAAGGTACAGTTGAAGTCAGCAAGGTGACTGGGCCACTTGGGTGGCACAGGAGGGAAAAGCACTACAAAGAACCAGGTTCAGTGCCCAGCAGCAATATTTTATTCTATTGAATAAACCGGTAGTGTTCCCAGATGAGAATGGGAACACTACTAAGGGGACCATGTCCTTGTACTGTATATGCAGTACTTCTACTACCAGACTACTGCTCCAACCCCTGGGAGCCTTTTAATCCCTAAATATGGAATCTCACCTTTTACTGTGAGAGAGATTTGTATTTCTTAATATACATATGGTAGAGTAGATACAGGATATCAAACATAAACATATAACAGCAATAACAGGTATTTCTTTACAAGAAATGAATGGCAAATGAGAACTGAGTCTGCTAATATTTGAGAAGAAAATAAATAGCCACATGATCCTCAGTAGCATTTGTCAGTTATATAGAAAATCCCAGCAGTTGCTTAAATGCCTCAGGGCAAAGGTTGTCAACAATTTAATGACCACCTGTGGTTTTAGGAAGCCAGCGAACAGTGAGAGCTACACAAGAATAATGGGCACATCAGATGCATTTAAATAGTATTTAATTTATCTGCTCAAAGAATGGCCATTTGTGGTTGGATATAGTTTTTTTTAGTCATAAGAGATGTGGCATTTCTTAACACCAGCTGTATTTTTCCCTGTGCTCTATATCATACCTTGGCAAGGATTATGGAGAAATGAAATGTACAGTAGTGTATTCTTTCCTTGTCTCACTCAAAATGCTACTTAGGGTAGCCACTTTGGCCCTAGGGCGGTTTGTTTTTACAAGGACTGTTGCGAGCTTCTCTCAAAATGTTTAAACTTCTGGGCGGCATGGTTATGCAGTGGTTAGTACTGTCACCTCACAGCAAGAGGGTCCTGGGTTTGAATTCCTGTGCCTGTGTGGCTTCCTCCCACAGTCCAAAGACATGTTAGGTTAATTACTGATATGTAATTGGCCGTAGGTGTCAATGGTTGTCTGGATGGATGTTTAAACTTTCTTAATATTTAATACTTATTACAATATTCAATATTTTTCCATCACTATTCTTATCATTCAGTTTTATAATATCAATAGAAATTTAGTAATCACCATTTATCACATAATAGAGAGATCCAAAATATTTATATACAACCAAACATAAGAGTTAATACAAACTTAGCATTTGTTGTTGGATGCTAGATAGATGATAGTAAATTAATCAGCCTCAAATGATAACCTAACCCAGCGGCTCCTATTTATGACAATTTATCATTAACATCACATATATATATGTTGTGTACTTCTGTGTGCGCACTACTGCCTATCTTTAATTACTGTATTTGTGCTGGTCTGTGAGTGTGCGGATCCTGCCTGATTGTGTGTGTATTTACTGATCATTCAGTGTGTGCTGTAGAAATGTAATGATTGTATGGGCAGGAGAGATAATATTATCTAGGATGTCCAAAAGACCAGGCAATGTCACTTGGTGGGATAAGTGTGAGCCAGCAATTGAATAGAGGTCCATTATTGCCAGCAGAGGATTTCTGATGATGTTTGTGAAAGCCATTATAACGAATAAATTGAAAGAGCTGAGAGCTCAATACAGAGTGCTTTCTTCCAGCTGTAGCTGTTTATGTAAAGTGCTCCCCCAAGGATAGAAAGCCAACCAGTGGTGTCTCACTTTGGAGAGGGGTGCACAGAAAGCGAGCAAAAGAAAGAAAACAAAGACACATGTGCTTCAGTTTGTAAAATATGGTTTCAGTAAAACAGTGCCCTTCGACCTGGCTTCAGATTGTACAAAACACTCCTGATCCAAATGAGACGTGGCCTGTTACTGGCTGCACTGTCACCTTTTTCTTCTTGACTGAAGTGAAGCCCTCTTTCAGAATTGTCACATTATAAAACCCTGCTACCGTTTACCTTTCTCTGTTTATACCTCTTGAAACCTCTCAACCTTAATAATGAAAGTGAATGTAGATTTCAGAGGATGCCACAGTCATAATCAAGGGGAGCAGATAAGGTAACACTCTAAACCTCAACTGCTCCTGTTCTCCTTTTTCGCATGGTTGCATGAGGAATGCAACTTCTGAAAAAAAGAACTAATACACTAACACACAAATAGCCAATCAGTCAGGTATGTGGTGGCACTGCTCCCCGCTGAAATATCATTGGTTCCCCAACAGTGCCCTCCAGCGATGCCATTGGGTTGGAGTACTGTCTATATATTCAAAAGATAGTGGTGGAATGAAACTTTTGCAGTGTACACGCTGTATACTTTATTTAAATATTCCTTCTTTCTGCTTCTAGTCCACTATATTTTGGATGCAAATATTGTACTTTGTACTCCATATCATTTATTTTAAAGATTGAATTACTTATTTTGAAATTTAAATCTGCTGATGGGCTGTATTGACCTGAACTGAATTTCTTTATTGTTGTTGTACACAACGTGATTCAATGTGCAACTCCTCCTTAAGTAAAATAAAAAATAAAAATAATCTCCCTGTAAAAAGATATGATACAATAAAAGACAATAAAAACATATAACACAAGAGGAAAACAATGCATACAGTGCAAACTTTTCATTCATGGCTCAGGTTACCTAATATCATGGCTGTAGTGCAAGTTTGTGCAAGCAGTGAGGTAGTTCTAATTGTGAGTCAAACAGTCCATCAAGGTGTGCTTGATGGACTGATTAAGTGTGTATTATTATGTATTATTATAGATAAAGCAGCCCAGTAGTATGTAAGTGAAAAGTGAATTAAAATCAGCCAGTGCTGTTAAATGCACCACTGTGTTCACTAGATAGTTGCTAACTGCATCTCTATGCTGTTTATCAATGAGTAGGTGGTGTTTTAGAGGTTTTGTACCGAAACAACTGCCTGCTGCAGCTGAAATTTAACTACGAGAGAGAAAATTGTAATCCACAATGGTACAGCAGCAGAACAGATACCTTAAAAAAAATCAAAACTTACTTAAAAGCTTGTAATTATTATAATTTGATGCTTTGTTTTTATTAAAAAAAAATCATTATCATTATCGTGGCTTTAAGTTCAGGGGTCCAGGGTACTAATGTAAGTGTTCTGCAATTTAGTCCACACCAGGAGGAAACAATCACAGCAGGACTGCAAATTTCTTTTCCTACTTTGTTTTTTATGTTTTTCATAAACAACAAGATCAACAAAAACAATCAAAAAACAGATAATATTATACCTGTTATTTAACTGTATAACTAATAATATTAATAATAATAATAATAATAATAATAATAATAATGTTTTGCAATAAAATAGAGCTGTAATGCAAAATGTGCAGTACAAAATATACAAACAAGGTCCATGACAGATTAGCAGGATGACTCACTCATCTCCTCATCGCCTTGGGCAAGAAATGGATCCTAAATAATAATGTTTTGATTGATCCTTAAGAACCCATCTGTGTGACTGAGATCATGTCAGGCTTCCATAACTGGAGGGATGGTGATTTACATTCCCTCCAATTCCAAATGAGCGGTTTGGTAGTGGATTGTGATGAGTCAAAGATGGCAAGTCTGGCTTCCAAAGGAAAGGACCTGGCCTTAGTGTGACAGATGGTTTAATCTTGTGCAGCCTTAGTTTTAATTTCTAATCAGAACTGATGGTCAAAATAAGATGTTTAATGGCACTGAATTCTTCAGCAACTGTTTTAAATACCTAGTAAATTCATATTGGTTAGGTGCTGAAAATGGATATTAAATTAAACATTTCTTATGATGTCTTTACATTGTCTTTCTAAAGCATGGGAAAAGAGGACAAAAGTAATATATTTCAGGTAAATTCTTGAGTCTGTGCTGTATGGGTTAGACCAATGGATATGAGATGGATCAAGTATACAATGTTTTTGTTTTTTGTCACTCATGGAAGCAGATGTAGTATTTGTTTTGCTTGGATTTTTGTGTTATTTCTTGTTTTTATGGCCCTGTGTGTGTGTGTGTGTTTGCATGTTTGTTATATTTCTATAATGAAATATCTCCGGGAGTATTATTTGTGAGAGGTTTTTTGTTTATGTCTGAACGATGCTGAGGTTAGATGATGGTGGTTAACATGGGGTAATGTTAATTTTGTTTCACATAATGTCTCTGAACAATTCCACAAGGGTCATGTAAACAGACCTTTGTTACAAACTTTAACTTCACCTGCCTATACAGCTCCCAACTCAGTGAAGATGTGGAATTCAGGAAAACAGACAACCATAAACATTTCAAAACAATATATAATACATATTAATTTATTATATACCCTATGTATTATTCTCCTGCAGTGTTTTGTTGTGTCAGTCCACCTTTCAGCTTTGTGATTAGCCACTACTAATGATATCAAACAGTGAAGTGAAAGACATATAAAAAGCAAACAGATGGCTGGGTGAGGCTATTTTGCTGAACAGACCAAAAATTACAGCAGAAAACAATGTAATTGTGGCCATTACCTTACACTGCACAACACTAGCTTTCCTTTTCAGATTACGCTGATGCCTGAGGGAAACAGTGTTGATGAAAACCATGTAATTTGTCTACTCAGGCTTATTTTATATGTGTTTGTTTATTTGTACTGCAATAAAATACAGCCTCCTATTTTCAAACAAAAGAGCTCTTAAAATTGCAATGCTCACTTTGTTTAGCTTCAGTTTAATTACACAGTAAAAGAAAAAAAAAAACTTATGGAGACATGTTGTTAAAAAAATAGATGTTATGCCACTCAATAAATATTTAGCTACTAAACAACAAGTACTATCTAAACCATACTGTTTGTAGTGGGGATGGGTTTTTGCTATAAATTGTCAAAGATTTATCACCCTGGGAAAACAAATGGGACTGATATCTAAATCAGGAATGTTGTACTGGTGTGTCGTTTTCTCAAGGTTTACCCTTAAAACCCTGCATTGTTTTTTTGTTTTTTTTTTTTACATGGAAAAAAACTTTTTTTCACATAAACAAAGATAACTTTTCATATACTTGACACAATGGGCAGTGTTGAAGATAACTGGTTTGAGGAATACCAAGAATATTAGGCACAGCGTGATTTCTTTTTAATTGCTGAAGTCAGCTGACGATGGCATTAATCATCCAACAAAGGCAGTTTAAGTGGAAACAATTACTATAATTCAAATATTATTGAGAGTTTAATGATGGACACACTAAGAATAGATGACTTTCCCAGAAAGGATGTACATTTCCTCTTCTTTCTCTTTTTAACCTTCATCCTAACAGCATATTTAACATACCAGGGGCACCAACTTTACAGATAACTGCAAGAAACCATCATAGCCACTCAAGTTTCTACTCAAACATCCTTAATGAATGCAGTTTAAAAAAGGTGGGTGGGGCTGCGGCGGTGGGCCCACTCACCTCTTCACTGCTGTCTGCCCCTCAGTTTTATTTGCACCTTTCCTCTGGCCCTCTGGGGCTCTTGCCCTTTGACCATGGTGGCTCTGTCTGGGGCCTCCCTCTTCCTCCTGCTGGGGTGGACATGCGGTTGTCATTGGGGGGTGTGGCCTCGGGGCTTCAGTACTCTTGGGGGGCTGCGGATGGCCCCGGGTCTCCTGGGCCTGTCTCTGTCTGCCTCTGTCTCCCGGGGGGCGTGGGTGCGGCTTCTCACCTTCATTATTATCATATATCAATTTGGATAATAAACAATAAAATAAAAAGAAATGGACTAAGAGGAGCCTATAGAGAGTTTATAGAACTCTTGGCAAAGCAGATGTGTTTGGCACAACAGGGCATTCAGTTCATGATTCTGCTTGCTAAAGCTGCCAGACAGGACAGGTTTAAAAAAAACAACAAACAAAAACAAATAACACGAAAAAAACAAAACAAAATAAAAGAGCATAGCACTTTATAATACAGCCTGCGATTAATGGAGTCATTTCCCAACATTTTACCATAGATTTTTTCAGAAATCAAAGTGCAATTTTCAGAACTAAATATGCATATACATACATATAATATAGAGTCGCTGTTGTTTCTCAGCATGAAGTTTCTGGGTTGGGTGAGTCTTTGTGGTTGTCTCTCTCTCTCTGTGATAGACTGTCGACCTGTCCAGGCTGCACCCTGTCTGTATACCCTAAAAGAGTAACCTCCGACAACATGAAACTCCAACTATACAACAGACGTGATTAAATTGAATGCTAAACACATAATGCAGAAATTGTTTCTCTTTACTCTGAACTTTGTAATCACATTTGTAATCCCCCCCCGGAATACTCTGAAACATGTGGTAAATTTTTCATTTTCTTGTTTGTCACTTAAGACATGCATTGACTCTATAAGCCTGTTCTGGTCTGAAGATTATACCTTCAGTGTGGTTACTTCTAAATGACTGGGCATGCCAAAGCTCCTCACATGGAACCTACCTCTACCTGTGTACACAACTCAAGGGTATTACAGCTTGCACCCCAAATGTGTACTTAGGAACTTAGAAAGGGAGGTTATGATAATCTACATTACAGCCCACACCCCTAATAGTAATGTATTAATAAAAAGTACTAACACTATAATTTGTGCCTCTTTTCTTTTAAAATATTTCAAATGTACACCATCCATCCAATTTTTTCTTAACTGCCCATCAAATTTGGTGTCACACAGGGGCTGGAGCCTATCCCAGCTTTCATAAGGCAAGAGGTGGGTTACACGCTGGACAGGCTGGCAGTCCGTTACAGGGTTAGCACAGGAGACACTCACATCCACATGTACAGTCAATTTCTAGTCACCAGCGGCTGTCTCCTTTAAAATGACTGGCAGAGCGCCCCTGGACCAGTCTCATTTGTAGCTACAGGCACAGCAGTGATATTAAGGGAATATTTTTATTTTATATCTCAGAAAACAGCCTCCTTTGTAGTTTCTTCATAGCTTTCAGATTAGGGCTTATACCAGTGGATGTCTGGCATCTTCGCTTCAAAAGAAGTTAATTGATTTTGACAAATATTGGCCAAACCAAATGAAATCTCAGAAAATCCTTTCATGTAATTATCTAACCGTAACTTCTGATGCATACTAAAAATGTTCAGTGACTCAGAAGAAGTTTATATCATATAGAGAATAGTTTTCTCATATGTACAGTTTTCTGTAAAGTCATTAAATACGGATATAAATAAGCATATCCGTATTACTGACTTTCTGTAAGCATTAAGACAGAAAGTAGGAAAGTACCATTCTGATGGTGCACTCTGCACCATTGTATGTAAATATGCTATACATGTTGTATACTGTGTCACATTGCTATTGTCTGTATTGTCTGTTTGTCTATTCTGTTAAGTACATTGTGAGCAAGGAAAAAACAAAACAAAAAAGGAGCCCAATTCCTTGTATGTGCACACATACTTGGCCAATAAAGCTGATTCTGATTCTGAAACATAAGGAGATCAACTTTGTTTAACTTGTGTCTATCCACTTTAAATGTCTTGTATTTAAGAATCAGAACAGTTCAGAATGCTTACAACTTTGTAAGAATCACACTGGGGTTTGAGCAAGCTGAACTTGCGACTGCAAAGTGCTGCTCTTGCTGTGGCAGACTGCCTTTGAAGTGTTAGAAAAATTCATTTGCAAGAGCTAGGAAGTCATGGTCTGCTCAGCCCCAGATGTGACTTTGGTGTGACAAAATGGTTTGAGATTAAGTTTTAATAATATGATGGAGGAGGGATTACTTTCTAACCCAGGCAGTTTTTTCGAAGCAATACTCACAGCATCTCAAAGATTTTGACTACACAATAAATTATGACAAAGAGTCAAGAAGAATAGTACATTTCAATATATTTACAATGCATATTTATTTCAACTACCTCTGGATTTCATCAGACAGAGGTTAATGTTAGATTAATCTCTTTTTGGCAGAGTGGCACTGGTTCATTCAAGTACTTTTGCTCTGTTGGTATTGACTGCAGTTGCTTGATGCTGTTGAGTACATATATAGAAAATGCAGAAGTGACGTAACAAAACACATTGCAATTCTAATAAAGTGTAAGTTTAAAGGGGCCACAATAAGTTTTATGTTTCATGTTTAAAATGACCACATTCTTAACTATGGGTAATTTCATGAAATTGAATGCACTGACAATGTCGTTGGCAATAGGTGACAAAGTAAGAACAGAAACGGTACATGCAGCTTTAAGACATCATACTATGAAATTTCTGTCTTTGGTACCATCCACAGTTCATATCAGTGTTTTTAGACTTCCTCTTTTGCCCAACGGTCACTGAAACCAGAATCCGGCGTTACCAAAAAGGCAACGATTCTACAGATTCTGCATAGTCATATGCAGATATCTGTTTACAGAGATCAAAATTAAAGTGATAAATAATTTAATTCAAACTCACTGTGAAGCGTCTGTAGTTTGATCTTATGTATAGAAATGACGCTGTAGTCAGCTTGAGTTAATATAACAACTGCAACTGATTTCAGTGGGGAACAACAACAACAACAATAATAATGTTAATAATGAGAAGAAGAAGAAGAAGAAGAAGAAAAAGAATAATAATAACCCACTCCTGTAGCATAATGGTCTTCTCCAGTGCCCCTCTGTACACTCTGGATGTTCAAAACGTTCATATTTATGACACAATATGACAAAATCCAGAGCGTCTTAATTCTTGTGTACAGCACTGTTGTGCATACAGTTTTGTGTGTATGTTCATTTACTGATTTCCATCATCAAGAGGACTGCTCTGTTGAAGCTCAATTACACCCTCCACTATGCTTTCTGTGTCTGAGTTTATTGTACAGTGGGAAGACTAAGAGAAGTAAGAGGAAATCAAATCGGGAGGTAAACACTAGCTACATTGATCCCACTATTTGAGTGACAGGTCTACAAACAATCAGTGAACTTCAGTATGAATTTAGACCAACAGTGAGCTGGAGGCAGGCCTATTAGGAGTTTTTTTTAGTTTTGTGTAAACTAAGTGCTAGACCTTTGAAGTGCCTAAGTGTGCACACAAAAACAGGGGAACGAGCATGTATGGACCCCCTTGGTAATGTTTCCTGCCTTGGCAAATGCCAAAAGGATCAACCAGATGCTGAAACATCTGTGAGTTTAATTCATTCACTGAAAACTCCATATGGGGTTTCTCCCTTGGTGGTATGGGTGAGAAATAATTAATCCTTTTATTATTCATCATTTTCACAGTGCTTCCCCTCATATGGTGGCAGTTGCAAAGGCAAACACTGTACTTGCTGTCACATATGGTGGGACACTGTTGATTCCAAACTAATGCTGAAGTAATTTCCACATTATTGTTTGCCGTTTCACTTTGACTTACTGAGTGACCTTCACATTTTATCACCTGCTTGTAATTAATATTGCCACATCTTTAATGTAATATTTATAATATATTAGTTACAGATTAGCTACAAGGTGTTTCCATACATTTGCTCCAAGCATTGTAGACAGAATCCTAGTCAGAGAGCAACCAATACACTCCCAACTTCTAATTATAAGAGCATCAGAGTTAGATTGTCTAAAACATTGCTCACATAGGATTAGTATTACAACGTGGGACTTCATGTCTTGCACAGGATTGTTTTACTCAGATTTACTGATCTCTGCGATTGCCAGACACAGACCAAACTTTGATTTTGATACACTTCCTCATAATGACAGCTGAACTGTTTAAAGACAGAAAAATGTTCCTTACCAAATGCCGCAATGCATATTTGTCACCTGATCATCCTTCAAGATTTTGCTCTTGTGATGGATTTTAGCTTGCTCTTTCTACAAATGAGTCTCCATGCTGTGTAGTGAAACAAGCCTTGCTTAATTTGCACCCAGAATTACTTTCTAAGCTTTTATTTCCAATTGCCAATGAAGCCTCCATAACTCACCTAGAAGTAAAGAGACAGGAAATGAAATGAAATGAATGAAAAATAAAGAAAAACCCCCACGATATCCCAGAGAGGCTGATTCACATGGGGCTAATATGATCACAGGACTTCTGTGTTTGGAGACATATGACAGGTAAATTGCAGTGGAATTTTTACTTTCCAAATTATGGATATAGCAAGGGTTAAGATTACAGAATATTTGCAAATATTACAAATTACTAGTGATCCCCTGATATTAGTAGTCCTGCAAATAGCCCTCCATATGGGCTTAATATACAACTTTATTAGGCCAGTCCATAGAAAGTCATCTTTTGTGACTGGATGTGTAGTGAGTAATATAGCTATAACCCTATTTGCACAGTACTGCTATTACCTCTGGACCTCTTGTAGTAATTTAAATATTTTGCAGTCTTGTGAGGTTGAACTGGAAGAACAATTGGTCCTTTCAAATGTTCCCACTTGGGGAAAGGAAGCAAGGTAAAAGCAAGACTTTCCAAATTTGCAGAATGCCAGTCATAACCCTGAGTAAAAAAAAACACTGTTGACTACCTCCAATATTGCTGATCTGCAAGGACCACTTCTGAGTGTGCTAACATGTCTGGGCCCAAAGTGTAACAATAATAGATCTAACAAGACCCAGATGACAAGAAATACTCCAGCATTAACTCCTGGTTGGTCCTATGGACGAGCCTTGCTGTCAGAGGACATACAACATATTTAGATACACAACATATTAAAAGGATAAGGTGGACGTCGATGACAACAGACTTAGTATTGAGTGTGTAGTGGTATCTGTGCAGGTACACAAAAAACCCCCATGATAACCAGGGCCCTACAGAGATTATCAAAAAAAGCAGATGTTTGGAATGAGGTTTGAATAGTTGACAAAGACTGCCATTAACACTCAGTAAGCCAGCTGTAGAAAGCATGAAAAGATGTCACGAGGCACCACAATTATCACACGGTTTTCACACCGATGATGATATCTCACGTGACATGAACTCTGAGAGCACTCTTTGTCCTCTCAAAGTGGTTTTACTTTGCATGGAGCCAGTCCAAGGTAATTTCTTTCCAACCGTTCATTCTTTCATATCAGCCAACTACAGTGCTGCAGGAAGACAGGAAGAAAACAGTGCAGCTGTGAAAACAGTTTGCAAAGGGGAAATAGTTAATAAAAACAAAACTGCTCAGAAACAATGAAACTCAAAACACCCTCAGACAGAGGTGAACGTTAAGGGGAAATATGCTCAATCCAAAATATGGTGTTTCTGGTCTTGTTTATTTAAGTTCCTGAATTATTTTTTAAAAACAATCGCCTGCTGTGTAAACTAAAAAGGGAATACTGGCTGAATGTTCAGCCTGATAAAGTCAGTCTCCCATACTCACATATATATATATATATATATATTGTGGAAGTCCAAAAGAAAATATTCAAACTCACTGACCCACAAGGTTTCACCCTTTTATGTGTTGAATTTAACAATTCACTCAGTCGATTAAAATGAAAGCTCCTTTGTTTATTCAGCTATAGAGGCAATGGGGCAAGATGACGCGGACTTCTATAAACCTGAGTTTTTCAGGTGAAGATTGGGAATGTACAAAAAAGCCCTTTCCAATAAATTTGCATTCTAATCTCCACAGCCACATTGAAGGCCCGTGGGCCAACTTTGTGGATGTTGTTTATTTTCTGACTTCTGATAGACCTGGCAGAATAAAAGTACAACATTTAATAATGTGAACCACAAATGTTGTATGCAGGCATAAAGAGTCCCGTTTTCTTGTATATTATAGTACTGAAATTAAAACACTACTAGGACAACTGGCACAATATCTGTGGTGATTATCATTACATGTGGTCTGGGTCGTACAATGTTTAATGAGTCTGTTAAGGTGACCACAATATGCAGCATGTATGAATTTTAAAATTGTGAATTTAATTCAGGTCAGCAGGGAGGAACGGATTAATGTGATCCATGTTAAAACCCTGATAACTGAATTTTATATGAGTGCAAGTACAGAAAGTGTATACTTTAATAAGAAATGCACTGCACTAATTGACAACAGAATATCCAGTCTTTGTGACACTGTACTATGAATATACTAAAAAGGACACACAACAGATATTATTTTAGATTTAAATCTAAAGTATGTACAGTACTGTGCGAATGTCTTGAAGCACCCCTCATTTCACTATATTCTGCTTCCAAGGAGTCAGATTTTCTTATAATCTTTTAAAGTGGTCTTTAGCAGTAGTTCTCCAGGCTTTCTGAAGTTTCAAAGTTTTTCTTTCTGGACATTGGCTGCTTTTCCACTCATTTTCAATCCAATCCTTGTACCTGACCATTTTCAGAGCTTTTTTGTTTTGTTTGTTAAGCCACTAAACACTGACCTCATTCAAGCATAAAAAAGGCACCTAACTCAAGGGATGAACCAGTGTTGTGTCCTCACATAACAGACAACTTAGCAAAGAACCAATTTTAAATTGTATCTTTAGGCACTTTGTTACTAGCAGCCTGCTGCAAAACACATAAGTCTATGAAAGATGCAAAAGATTACACAGTTTGACAGGCATGAAATAGTACTTTTGCATCAACAAGGTGATTCCCAAAGAGCTATTAGCTGAAAACTTGGCATATCTCAGCGTGGTGTGCAGATTGGGTCCTTAAAAACGGAGTAAACTGGACAAGTGGAGGACAAAAGAAGTGTTAGGCCTAGGAAACTATCTACAGCAGATAAACAGTATCTGAAAGTCATGTCCTTAAGAAATAGGAAAAATCTAGCAAACACCTGACACTGGACCTGAGGGATACATCTGGCCTTTCAGTTGATCCATCTACTGTTCGCCAAAGCCTCATCAGTGGAAGGGTGACTGTCAAGAAGCCATTCTTAAGGAAGGGAAACAGGGAGAAAAGGCTGAGGTATGCCAAACTACACAAGAACTGGACTGAAAATCAGTGGCAGCAGGTCTTATGGAGTGATGAATCCAAGTTTGAAATTTTTGGTTCACATCCTCATCAATATGTACGGAGGAGGTCAGGAGAGAGGTACAACAGTGAGCGTCTACAGTCACCTGTAAAACATGGTGCAAGCTCTGTCATTGTTTGGGGCAGCATTTCAGCCAGTGGTGTTGGGGACCTTGTCAAAATCTGATGGTATTTTTCTGCATTATGAAAACAAAAAAATACCATCTGATTTCTTCATGCAATACCATCTAGAAAGCTTCTGATTGGCAACAGCTTCATTTTCCAGCATGACAATAATCCCAAACACACTGCCAGTGCAGTAAAAGCCTAACTGGATAGAAAAACACACAGCGGAACACTATCAGTCATGGACTGGCCTCCGCAGAGCCCGGACCTCAACATTATTAGCATATATAGCATACATTTTCATTGCTACACAGATGATACCCAGCTGTATTTATCCATGAAGCCAGATGACACACACCGATTACCTAAACTACAGGCATGTCTTAAATATATAAAGGCCTGGATGACCTCT
>VUQI01038909.1:27617-42769 GCA_015106735.1 Paratilapia polleni | reverse complement strand
CAGCATAGCAATGAAAATGTATGCTATGCCGTCTAATAATATTGCCTAGGGGAAGCATATATAGTGTAAACAGAATTGGTCCCAACACAGAACCCTGAGGAACTCCATAATTAATTTTAGTGTGTGAAGAAGACTGCCTATTTACATGAACAAATTGCAGTCTATCAGATAAAAAAAAAATTAAACCATTGCAGCACACTTCCTTTAATACCTACGGTGTGTTGTATTCTTTGTAGTAAAATATTGTGGTCAGCGGTATCAAACTCTGCACTGAGATCTAACAGGACAAGCATAGAGATGAGTCCACTTTCAGAGGCCATGAGAAGGTCATTAATAACCTTCACTAGCACCGTTTCTGTGCTATGCCTGCACTCTAAATGCTGACTAAAATTCTTCAAATAAACCATTCCTCTGCAGATGATCAGTCAGCTGTTTTGCAACTACTCTTTCAAGAATTTTAGAAATAAAAGGAAGGTTAGAGATTGGCCTATAATTAGCTAAGACAGCTGGGTCAAGAGAAGGCTTTTTAAGTAATGGTTTAATTATTGCCATCTTAAAAGCCTGTGGTACATATCCCATTAATAAAGATAGATTGATCATATTTCAAGTTGAAGCATTAATTACTGGTAAGACTTCTTTAAGCAGTGTTGTCTGAATGGGGTCAAGCAGACACGCTGATAATTTGGAGGAAGTAATTGTTGAAGTTAACTCGGAAAAATCGATCAAAGCTAAACGGTCTAAGTAAATATCAGTAGTTTTAAAAGTTGCTATATCTGCTCTAAGATATGTGTTTGTGTAATATACCGGGGAGTCAGGCATCTCTGATTTGAAGCTTTCTTTTTCAGAGGAGCCACAGTATCCAGCATCATACGCAGTGAGGATGTAAGACTATTAAGATAATCTTTCTCTTTGGGAGTAAAGTTTAGGTAGCTGCTCTGCATTGTGTTGGCACATGGCATTGAAGGAGATAAAGAAGTTAACAGTGGAGGAATTACATCCTTAAACTTAGTTACATCACTTTCAGAAAGACGTCTACTGTAATGAAATTTATTCCCTAGTGCTATGTAATCCATTATTATAAATTTGAAATGTTATTAGGAAATGGTCAGACAAAAGAGGGTTTTCAGGAAATACTGTCATCTTCGTTTAGCCTTAGCCAGCAGTTTCAATTTTCCTTCTTGGAGTCTCTTCACATTTCTAAGAATAGAGTCGCCAATAACCAGTTTTTTCCTTGACGGGTGTGTCGCAGAGTGGGGAAAATCGATTTGAAATGTAAATGGATTGGTGGTGTACTGGGGGCTTCTGTTTCAGATTACTCTTCCTCCTCACAGTCACCCAGGCTGGTTTCCCGGGTGCTCGGGATAATCTGCTGGGGGACAGCTAACCAGAGCTAAGCTACTTTTGCCCTCACCGACTACGGGGGCCTGTCTAGCTACGGCATTATTTCCGACGGTGCGGTGCCATGTCTCCAATTCATTGAGCCTGGCCTCCAAAGCTACAACCAGGCTACATTTATTACAAGTATCATTAACACTAAAGGAGGCTGAGGAGTAGCTAAACATTTGACACACTGAGCAGGAAAGTGCTGGTGAGACAGTTGCTGCTGCCATGCTGCTGGTGTTTTGATTAAGAGCTAATAGTTAATAGCTATTTGATTAAGAATTAATGGCTATGCTAAGCTAGCAACTCTCTAAAAACACAATGAGTGAATACTATGAGTACAAGTTGTAGGTTATTCAGCAGAGAGTGTGCTCAGATAAAGCACGTGAAGGTTACACTATGAAATAAGTCGCTATGTAAAACTTTTTAATTAATTGAGCTACACAGATTACCCTAGAGAAAAACACCACAGTGCATGCAAACAGTGAAACGATACCGCAGTGATCCAATAGCCAATCTGACAGAAGTGATGCTTCCATCTGTGGAACCTCTGTGAGGTTGACCAATAAGAAAACAGAGTGTTCTGCCAGCTGTTGAGAGATTTTTCTACCACTCTATAACTGTAAACATGACAAATCAAGAGGCATGATGTTGCCACTGTAGCTAGGCTGAACTTTGAAATTAAGTAGTCAACTAGTATCATACAGAAAACTTCAGCTGCCACTTTCTGTTTACATTCCTATCCTGAAAATCGCTAGCTAGAGCCTCTTTCCCTATGACATCATGCAAGTCATGAAAGGCAGCTAGCATGATTGATCATAGAGCAGTGTGTAGGCTAGTTGTCATGAGATTTAAGCAACAAATATGAACTGTTTTAATGTGTCCTTCTTTCTCATGTTAGAATTACGAGGAGGCTGCTTTGTTGGACAATAATAATCTATTCGCTTCCTTTAAATTCAGTTCTATTTTTGATAGCCACAGGCAAAGAATTATTGCATCTGCATTTTCATTGGTTTTGTATAAACAACAAATATCATCCTGTGACTCCACTGAGGAGGTGATTCCACATTAATATGTACTTTATCTCCAGCTGGTGTCATCAAAACAGCAACAGCAAAAATAAAAGGTTAAGAGAGTCATTGCAGAACGATTTATTTGATTATTGAAACAAATGCGCACAATAAAAATGAATATATCACAAAGAAGTTGCTAACATTTCAAACTGATTTTCATGCAGCATCTGTAAGCCATACAAAAACCCCATCAGGCATCTCACTACTTGGATTCCTGTTTCCCTGTCTTAACATCAGAGCATTAAAATCCACGAAGCCCTAATCCTCCACCCTTCATCTCTCCTGGTTTTTGTTCTGCAGGCTTCCCTCACTCCTCTTGTGCTGGAGCAGAAGCACAGCAGCTTGTTTGTTGCGCAGTGAATCATGAATGCTGACTATGTCTCTTCTTGTTCTGCGTTAAGAGTGTCTGATAAATGCGTACACTAAATGCTTCTTCGGTGTGATTCTAAGTGGTGCGAGACAGAGAAAGTGGCAACAGGGGTGGATAGCAGTATGAATTATCCAAAATAAGTTGTGTGGTTCCATTCTGTTTGTTTGTGGTTATAGCTTTGAACTGTGCCGGTCTCCTACGGGCGCTTTCAGATACCACCAGTAATGTATTGTTTATGGCACAGGGCCTCAGGCAGACAGAATGATGGATTGAGCCATTCTGTTTTCTTCTCACAATCCGTCTTCAAAGAAACAAATCGATCTGGAACAGAGAAGTAGGGGGAATGGGAAAAATCACAAAAATAGACTTTCTTTATAGTGTTTTGATGCTGTGATGTGTAATTTTGTTGGGAGCATTGTGGAATCAAAGTTTACCCTTCGGAGCAGAAGAGAGCAGAAGCTTACATATGAATTTTTAAATGTGTGTGTGTGTGTGTGTGTGTGTGTATGTGAGAGTGAGTCATGTTGGTTTGGTGTATGTGTGTGTATCACGGTGGGTGAGCAGCAGTAGGGAGCCATTAGTTACAGGAGCAGTGCTGCATTCAGGGTCCTTTCACAAAGCTTAAAATCTATCAAGGAAAAAAAGCTGTAAAATATTTCATCCAGTCGCCTGTAAAAAATTAGAAACAGGCTGAGAGGACATTTAATACTGTTTACCCCAATTTGCTGTATTAGCACTGATTTATGTTTTGTCTTTGTGCCTTTTCTTGCACAGCAAATTTCAGAACAGCTAAAGTTCAAGCCTGCACTGCTTACAACAAATTAATTTAAAAATATTTTCTCATAGCAAATTTATTCATGTGCTGTACCTTTAAGCATGTTTGACAGCTGAAACAGATGCAAAATATCTTATGCTTACACATTCTCTGTACAGTACACACACATAGTTTTTGTTTGGAAAGTTTTGTGTTGATAAAGTTTATGTAGATTGTGCTAGCTTCTGTTCAGCCACACTGGTCATAGCTTCCCATGTTAAAAAGCTTATTCTTGTGTTTATTCCAAACCTACTGGTGACAGATAAATAACTCACATAATTCTCCATGTGACAAAAAACAACATACCTGAGAAGCTGCAGTGTATTCTATGGAAAATGTGTAAAAATCCCAAATCATACATGTTCAGTGGGATTAGCAACCTGTAGTAATCAGATTAGTTTTGTCAGGTCAGTAAGCACTCATTCGCAGACACTGTGGTTAAACTGCTGCAACATTTATGACCTCTTGAGGGCAGAATAACTCCACAGTAAAATAGAAAAATCAACATTTTAATCTCTTTCTCTCTCGCTTTTCTTTTTACCTCCTGGATCTTTCTTTCTTTCTTTCTTTCTTTCTTTTTTCTTTCTTTCTGTTAACCTCTGCATTGCTCTCTCTCTCTCTCTTTGGTGTGCCAGTAACAGTGTCACAAGCTTCACTGCTTTACCAATTCCATCAAAAAGCTATTTAACAAACCGCAGACCTGGGCAGCCGTGCCTGTGATGCCCCCTCTATACCTTTACACACACACACACACACAGCTCCCCTCCCCCAAACACACACACACCTCTCTTTCTCTTAGTGCCTGTAAATCTGGCAACCTCTTTTTTTTTATATTTTACATCCCAATGCTCCTTTCCTTAGCATTCACACTCCGTCTTTGTTTCTTGATTTCTCCTCCTGTGTTTTTTCTTTCCTTTGCTCCTTGATCTTAATCTCTTCTTGGTCTCTCTTTTCACATCCTCTTATGTTTAACTCCATTTCTATATTGATTCACTAAATTTGGGACTGTTGCCTGTAGAGGAAAGAAATCTGTGTTTTTCAGTTTTCTATTGATGGTAATTTAAATAGTAGATTCATGTAATGCTTTATTCTATACTCATTAAGCACCTTACTTAACTCTCATACATTGGCAATTTAGGATAACCAATTAACCTAATATGCATGTCTTTGGACTGTGGGAGGAAGCCAGAACACCCATACAGACAAACTCCACAAAGTGTAGTGTACACAATGAGAAGGAGAACAGGAGAACTATTAACTGTTAAATACTTTGTACAGCACTGCAACACATTGTGTGCGTGCACGGGTCAGATATCCCAAATTCCAATGAATGTTTGGCCCATTTCTGAAGTTTTTTATGGGCCACATCAAAACTTCACTGACAGCCTTGTCTCAGGGTGAGACTGGCTGCCTCAGATCAGTCACAGGTCCACCTTTTATGGGCCAAATATCAGGTGTGTTGTGCCATGTGGCACACACAACACTTGCCGTAACCCAAGTCAAGCCAACCTCACGACTTTTGGGGAAGCTGTAAACTCCAGGGCTGAAAAGTTGCATTTCCTGGAGTAGCCATTTGAGGCTGGCTCCAAAAGCATTTAAGTCCCCATAGATTCCCATGTTATGGTGCCCAATTTAGCAGCATAGAAAATATGGTACAAAAACAGGTTTGGGATATATGGTTAGTTTCCTGCTTCATAACAGCCAAACATTTGTATAAGGTCAAGGCCTAAAGTTAAGGATGTAGCTAAACTATGGCCTACTGTCTGGTACAGACAATCCAAGAAGTTTGTGCGACAGTTTTGATGAGTGAAATTCTAGTCTGTTACTTAGCACTAATCAGCAACCTGAAAATGAGTCCCTTTTTTATATACAGTCTATATATGCAGTAACTACACCATAAATTCCAAAAGTAGCCCAGATTAGGCCCAAATTTGTCTGCTGTCTTGGGTTTCTGTGTTGACCTGGCATCAGTTTAGTAGGATTTGGGTATAAATAAATGTTGATTTCATTTAAAATAACGTTTTTAATTTTCATGGAAAATAGGTCTACCCAACCCACGGGCAAAAAATTTATCCCATTAACCCATCAAAAATAGCCCAGTTTCACATGAAAACTGTGGGCTTGGGAAACCTGTCATGAGCCAACATTCAGTTGGAAACATGGGTAAACAGTGCTGCTTTTTGTTTCTCAAGGCAGCCATGTCAAGATGACCTGGCTGAACATTAACTCTCTTTCTGTTATTCACTGAACTCAGACTGAATGTTTCTGTTTCTGCAATACTGTGACATACACACATACACCAACAGATAGGTGGAGATGAGACTAAAACACATATGAAAGGAATACAAGGAATGAATTACATAATAATTAGAGAAAAGATAAAATGTAAAGTACACAGACTAACACAACCAAACAAATTAACACATTAGAATCGACAGACAAATGTGTGCAACAACAGAGAATCTTTATGCAAGCTTCCAGGAGAATCTTCTCATTTAATTTATCATTGTGAAAATAGTATCAATCTTTTAACAGTTTCTTTTGATATTAAGTAGGATCCAGACTTATTTGATAAACATAACAAAAACTAAACTTCTAGAATAAAAAAAGGATTCTCAAATACCTGCATTTATTAATTTACTGTTTTGCTTACTCACAAGTTCGCTGTAAATCAGTGGTTCTCAGTTTGCAGGCCTTAGAGCTACTGATGGTAGAGCATGAATGACCAGGGGAAAATATGGAGTGAAACTGCAATAAATAGGATGAATATGATTTATCTTGGCAAAATAAAAAGCTAAACAAGAGTTTTGCTTATATATTTTCACTAATATTCAACTTGGATACCTTTTTATTTTTTTCTGGGTGCAGAAAAGGGGCATGAAAGACAAAGTTTGAGAACTACTGCCTTAAAGGAAGAAACTGTGTCCCCCTGTGTCTCCAATTCATCTTCCACCAACCACCCCTAGATTGAGTTTATATATTTTTTCCACTGTATTTGTGGATTTATTTTTTCTTGACATGTGAGCTCTCATTTTTCTCTTACTGCTGGCTGCATGGTGCCAACATGCAGCCAGCAGTAAGAGCCTCAGGCGCTTCTGTCGCTTGTTTTCTAATCCATTTTTCTCACTCAAGACTGCCAGAGGTTATGCAGGCAGCCAGTATCTTCTGGTCAATCTGGTCAGCAGTACACTTTCCATGTCTGTTACATTTACTTATTAAAAGGAGACAAACCACAGACAACAATAAAAGCCAAGTGAGATGCAATGAGCAATCATGTTTATCCCTCAAAACTTTTATTTCAGTCACATTGTCTGAGTTCTCTGAAATATTTCTGCCCGTAGAAGACTCAGCAGTAGGCCCTCCTGCACACAAATAGTCTTTTTTTTTTTTTCTATTTCCAACTGTTTCCCAATTTTCTTATTGCTTTGGGTGCAGTTTAAGTTCACATTAATCTTAAGGGGGATCCAATTGTTGAGGTACCAGTCATTACTCAGCAGCACTCTGTGCTGTGAACATTTTGCTCCTGATAGCGCCAGGTGAAACCACAACCAGCAAATCTTTTTGTGATCACAGCTAGGGGTGACAAGTCATTTGGGGCACCTGGGGCACAGCAACACCTGCTGGCACTAGAGAAAATGATAAATACTCAGTAACTCAGAAATTAATATATGTCTGGATAAATTTTTAAAAATTCTTGGTTACTGCTAATATTTACTATTATTTTACTTTTTAAAGCCAGTGTAGAATAATATAACCTTTCTATATTTCTCTCTAGATTGTTTAATTACTTTTAGTCTTGGGAACATTTAACTGTATTTCCACCTGGAATGTTCTGGTTCTAGGACTGGTTCTGTTCTGGAATTGTAACACTGAGACACCTTGTAAACCAGGTCCTCATTGCCATCACCTGGTGACAGAACCAATGCAGAACAATACCAGCTAAATGTAGATCAAGGAAAATTAAACAACATTTCAGGTCAATGAACCTAGTATGTCCGTTTCAAAGAAAAGGACAATGAGTATGTGCAAGACTAATGGTATGTCAAATACTTTTTTTTGCAAAGCCTTTTGCATTTTATGTTTTTCCCTTTCAAAAAAGAAAGGGATGCTAATGCTAATGCTAATGCTGACCTACTATTTTCTGGTTCCTGGCAGGCAGAAATTTAATTATCTGACACATAATTATCTCATACATCACCTGCTTTGCATTACACGCTGTTGCAGAAGTTTGTGTTTCAGTTTTGGCAAGTATTAGTCTCCTACTTAACACTAACTAGCAGACATGCGTGTCTGTGCATTGCACTTGTATAGCTTATAGATGCAGCTTGCTAACCAAGCTTGGTAGCATTAGCTGATAACTTAGATCTCCATCTTTTTTTTCCACTGGCTTTAAAAAAAAACAATGTGGATGTGGCCAAAATGCTAAAGCCCCATCCACATAGGAAGCGACTAGCAACCAGAGACCATAAAAAAACCCATGACATTCAGTGACTTCAACTGACACTACATGTTGCCCACACAACATTTCCCAGTGCTGTAACTGAACTGTAAGTTCCAAAAACAGGCCAGATTAGGCCCAAATGTGTCTACTATCTGAGGTTGGTGTATGTGTGTACGTACTGATCTGGAGGCGGTTTGCTAGGATTTTGGTATAAATAAATTATTTAATATAAAATATAGTTGTTTTTTTAATTAATCTAGCAGGATCCTACTTTTCAGATTCCAAATTCTCTATTTTTTTGATGGAACACTTAAAATTATCCAAATTCAGATTATTATTTAGAGATAGCTTCGTGCCTGCAATGTGTCCTTTTTGCAGAAAAACAGCTCAGAAGAAATGGAAGACATATGGCAAATATTTGTCATGTAGGGCTGATTGCATGTTGCCCCACTGCAATTTGACTGGCAATTTGCCAAGCACTATTGTTGTCTGCTACTCAAAGTTGCTTGGCTCAAGTTGGCATTTCTGTAAAAGAAAAGAGAAGTGTAAGTTTCTGTATTCAAACCTCAGTAATGAACTATGTAGAAGGAGGTTAATGTAATGAAATATCATGTTAACTTGTACACGTACAGTAAGATTTATCAGACCAAAGCAGTTGTTGCCTGTTTTATTTTCATAGATGACTTTCTGACTTTTTAAATAAGTTCCTACACACACACACACACAATGTTTAGTGTAGGTGTTTTAAGCAGATGATGCTTTGTCTCGATCTCTGTCTGTAGAGGTCTTGGTTGTTTGCATGTTTCGCCCTTGGCATGTAACATTCTTCATGCTGTTGTGATGGTCAGAAGGTGTTGTTCAGCAGGAGGCCTGAGATTGTGCTGAGACAAGGGGGAAATGTCAGGGGCACGGACAGTCTGGACATTCTGGCTGACAGCAGGGCGCAGTCTGTTTTTGCTACTCGTCATATCCTTTCTCATTTTTCTCTTTCTCCTTTCCTCTCCTGGCTACCATCTTCCATCTGTAACTCCTATAATAAATCTCTGTCTCCGTCCCTCTTTCTTTTTGCTTCTCTCCCTCTTCCTCTATGTCTTTCTTTCTCACCTACAGTGCTGGCTTGAACTAAGCAGCACTGGCAGTAATAGACATTGAATTACAATTAATCCTGCCTCACTCAATTTGCCAATAGTCATCTTGCTGAGAATGGAGGAGGAAGGGAAAGATGCAAAAGGAGATAAAAGTTGAGTGAAACTGGAGAAAGTCATTAGAGTGAGAGGAAAATAAAGAAGAAGCAGTAACATCTTTGATTGCACTTTCATGTCACATTTTACAATGCTTCATTAGTATTTGTTTATTTGTTGCAGTCATATCGCAATCATGCCTATTTGAATTTGACAGATGAGAAAGAGAAAAAATTAAGAGAGGGAGGGGAGGGGTAGAAGCAGAAAAACTGTGACAGTTTAAAAGGAATTGAGTGTTTTATTGTCATTTTGTGTGTGTGATGGAGCGAAACACAGAAACAGTGTTATTTGCGGAGATAACAGAGATAGATGATGTAAGTTAAACTGACAGTGAGATTTAGAGAGCAACAGAAACATGGGGATGAAGATGTAACAGCTCTCTCCCGTCAGCAAGCTGGACTCCACCTGGCAAGGTGACATGGGTAATTTCTTAAACCCCAACAAAGCAGCTGTGCACAAGCCAATGCACAGCTGGTAATAAAATAGCAGAGCTAAAATCAAATCAAATTAAATAATAATAATAAACAAAACAACAACAGAAAACCCACTGGCAATTAGCAGACACAGAAAGACGAAGGAGAGGAAGAGGAGTGTGAGAGATGAGAGCTCATCCATGGTGGTCAGTCTTTTCCACTAAACTAGCAGTTTCCTGTGGATAAAAGCTTTGGCTTGAGCAGGAAAGCACAGCGCTCTGCCCGTGGATGTTGAATTCAAAGCTTTAAACAGGTGGCACATTACTAGCTGGCATTTGAGAGCTGCGCTGCGGGGCAGCATTTGCAGGCTTTTGCATTTCTGTGCTCCAGGCAGACTTTCCTGGGATGGTGATGGGCTTTTTCCTGGAAGTTGCATTTTCTCCCTTTTTTTTCTTTTTCTCGCTCTCTTCTGCTCTACTCTATTTTGTTCCAAGATGACAACAAACCCTGCTCTGTCCTCACTCACAGTTTCACTACTGTCTAAAATGGGACATTTGTCAAATCATGTAGTGAATCACAGAGCAAAACAGGCTACTGGGATCAAATGCAACCACTTTGTTCTTTTGTGTTATTGTCAGCTTTTTCCTGCTCGGCCAAAAAAAAGACCATTCTCTGCAGAAATGGGCTTTTGTAGGTTTATTTGTGGTTGTGTGCTTTTCAAGGCAGTTATGTCCTTTATAAAACTTATTCCACACCACCCAGACTCAAGCGTACACTGGTTTTTATTTAAATCAGTAACTGCAGCAGCTAATTTCTTTGATCAGCACACCTTTACATACAAGAGGAAGTAAACCATGAAATCACCTGCTGGAGTGTATGGATGAAATGAAAAACGTTCACTGTCTTGTTCTTTACTGACTGGTAGTCTGCCTGTGTTCTGGTATGCTGTGTTGCAATACCAAGCTTGGCTAAACATGTGTAGAAAGTATTCATTTGATTAACTTTTGTGTGGCAGCATAATTTATTTCTAACCATCCAAAAATTCCCTTGAGGTGTTGCAAGAGACATTTCAGGGATTTCAGGCTACTACTGTTTCTGTGGTGAAATCAGATGATGATATTTTACTGTAAAGCAGTGGAAGCTGGTATTCTGCAGAAGCTCTATGGATGATTTCTGTGTTTCAAATATGTGGGTCAAATAGGGCCATCAAACATGCCTGCAGAGTCTGGCACTGTGCAGTTCTTAGGGCATTTATTTTCTATACAAATCACTGATTACTTTTCTGTAACTGGAAACAAGGTTGAAGAGAGGAAGGAGGCTATAAATTGCATAGGAAAAATGCTGTAAACCAAAACAAGCAAATGCAATTATCATTAACTGTATTACATGTTTTGTCAAAGTATGGCTAGATTATGAAGTGAATATTGAACTGAAGAAAATATTATGTGGTCAGTAAATGTAATACTAATATTCTCCTGAGGGTGCCTTTGGGAGCATTTTGATGGAATTATCTGATAAATAATATGACCTGCTTGGTAGTACAGCCCATCCAAGAAGTTTGCGCTTCAGTTTTCTTGAGTGAAATTCTTGTATTTTGTGACTTACCAACTTTGCCCTTCACCCTCTCATCCAAATATGCTAACGTCTGGCTTTAAAAATCTAACATAGTAGCAGATAATGCTTCTGAATGTCCAAAACTAATGGCTGATGTCACTGTGGCTGTATACAGTACTGTGTAAAAGTCGTGAGTCACCCTTCCTTTCTTTATATTTTGCTAGGAAAATGGGAAATGGGGGCAACTCATTTAAACATCTGTAAGTATACATGAAGATACAGTAAAAGGAAAAAATAGAGTCGACATTTAGTATGACCAGCTTTATCCTTCAACACTGCCTGAACTTTCTTAGGCAGCTTTCTTGTAATTTCTTTAAGTAGTCTTCAGGAATAGTTCTCCAGGATTTTGAAGGACATTCCAAAGCTCTTCTTTGAATGTTGGCTGCCTTTTATTCCATTCTCTGATCCCACACTGCTTCAATAATGTTGAGATCAGGGCTTGGGGGAGATCATTGTGTGTTTTCTAACCAGGTATGCTTTTACTGCATTGCAGTGTGTTTGGGATCATTGTTATGTTTATGAAGCCACTTTCCAGATGGTATTGCGTGGTGGATCAAAATCTGGCGGTAATTTTCTGTGTTCATAATTCCATCAATTTTAACAAGATCCCCAACACCACTGGCTGAAATGCAGCCCCAAACCATGACAGATTTCTACCATGTTTTACAGATGGCTGTAGACATTCACTGTTCACTGACCTTTCTCCGGACTTCGTCCATGCATATTGACAACAATCTGAACCAAAAATTTCAAATTTGGATTCATCGCTCCATAAGACCTGTTGTATAATTTGGCATACCTCAGCCTTTTCTCCCTGTTTCCCCTCCTTAAAAATGGCTTCTTAACAGCCACCCTTCCACTGAGACCATTTCTGATGAGGCTTAGGCAAACAGTAGATGGATATACTGAAGGGCCAGATACATCTCTCAGGTCCTGTCTCAGGTCTTTGCTGGATTTCTTTCCTTTCCTTAAGGACATGACTTTCAGATACTGTTCACCTGCTGTAGATAGTTTTTTAGGCCTTCCGCTTCTACTTTTGTCCTCCACTTGTCCAGTGTCCTTAGTTTTTTAAGGACACACTGCACACCATGCTGAGATACACCAGGCTAATAACTCTTTGGGAATCACCTTGTTGGTGCAAAAAATACTATTTTATGCCTGTCAGACTGTGTTATCTTTGGCAGTTTTTTGTAGATTCAGCTAAAGAAATGGGAACAAATCATATGTTTTTGCAACTGGACACTAGTAACAAAGTGCCTAAAGATACAATTTAAAACTGGTTCTTTGTTGTCTGTTATGTGTAAATACAACACAGGTTCATCCCTTGAGTTAGGGGCCTTTTTTTATTAGGTGCTTGTTAGGCGTTAAGTGGCTCAGCAAACAAAAAACATTATTCTCAAAATGGTCAGGTAAAAGGACTGGACTGGAAATGAGGGAAAAAGTAGCCAATGTCCAAAGAAAAACTTTGAAAGACCTTCAGAAAGCCTAGAGAACTATTGCTCAAGACCACTTAAAAAAAATAAAATAAAAAAAAAATACAAGAAAGTCTGGCTCCTTGAAACAAAAAATAAAGAAATGAGGGGTGGCTCAAGACTTTTTCACACTACTGTTCCTCTTTTATATACAGTCTATAGGGAGAACATGCAAAGTCCACAGCCAACCAAGAGGTTTGAACCCACAACCTTCTTTCTGTGATGCAATAGTGTTAGCTATAGCACCACTGTGTTACCCAGCCACAATTATCCTCACTTAAAAACATACAGTAGTTTTTGATTTTTAGAAACTTCAGGGTAGTAAAACACAAAATGTAAAATGAGAGAAATTTGACTTTTTTCCTGAACATAATAGGCTGAAATGTCAAAAAATATTAAAAAACAAAAATAGGACCAAAACTAATACATTTTTGTGAAAACCCATGGACAAAAAGAGCGGTAATGTATGCTTTCTGTCACGTATTAGAGAGACCCATACAGAAAGAGACCCAAACACAAGACCCTACCAGCACAGGGTTAGGCTGAATATATGACCTCTTTTACAGTATTGTAAGTATTTAAGTCATTGCTAGTGTAAAACAATGTTGGTTATATGTATATGTACCTTCAGATGTAATGTATGTTTATTATACCATTTAAAGCTTTTTCTATAGACTGTAGAATAAATAAAGGGTCTTCTCTGTAAAGACTATTGGATGACAGAAAGCCATTTATGTTTTGTGACTTCTGTGCCTTTAATGGACACAGCAGTCAACTTTGCTGCAGGATGTGCATTAAGAAAATCAGCTGAGTGTTTGCATTTCCTCCTCATTTATTTTCTGTCTGTTGACACAAGCATGAAAGCAAGTTAAACCGAACAGGAATAAAACAAGTCACTCCACAAGAAAGGTCACAAGTTACATACCCTGCATGATACATACCAGATATTGGAAAAATGTAATATTTGCTTTAAACAGAAACCATGGAAAAAACAACATGTACTGTACTTAAATTTCAAAAGAGGTCCAAAGATAAAATCTTTTTAAAAAGATATGTTTATCAGTTTTACTGTTTTTGTTCAACTGTATGTGTCTTCGTGTATCCCACCTTTCAAAGTGTCACTGGTAAAGAATGAAGTGAGTCCATAGTTTTTTTATGGTAAACCTCCCTGAATCACAAGCTTACAGCTGAACGAGTGCTGCTTCACCTGATTACATCTAGAGTGTGACTCCAGTTAAAAGATTAAAAAAAAAAAAATTCTTCCCCCAGCACATCTGAATCCTCTAACACAGGTGGTAACACTGCTTCTGATTTTTCTGATGAAACCTGCTGCAAGGTTACCTCGTGTGGAGTATCTCCAGTACCTCATTTATACAGCCTGACTGTTAATTAAACTGTTCTCTTTACTCTTACTGGTAAAATCAGCATTTTAATGACTATATCATTACCAAAAACTCACATTGTCTGTGTGTTATGTATTTTAAATAATGTTTGCACTTGCATCAGTTATCACCTCTGAACCATTCGTGCTTGGATTGTGATACATGCTGGAAGATGAATGTTTAAGGACGTTATAATAGCAGAAATACATGTTGACCCTGGTGGACAAATTCACAGTGCTCAACCATGTGAATGTTAAACAAAACATCAAGCATGCTCCTTGCCCAGCTCCTTACCTGATGTGATGGCTTTGGGCTTGGATTCCTCCTCTTTGGTCTCTGGATCGTAACCAGTGACCCAGTTCTCATCACCAGTGATAACACTGCCCTGCATCAAAAAATAAAATTTCTGCTGCTTTCCAGAAAATAGTTGATATTTTAATATCAACTATTTTAATATAGTTGATATTAAAATATCAACTATATTACCAGAAGAAATATTCAATCATGTACAGTTTTGTCACAAAATGCAAATCCATTTTTTTTCACATATGGTCCATTTGTGCTCATTGTATTTCAGTTTGCATATTTTCATAGGTTTCCATTAACTGGACAGAATGACCAATTGAAGCAGATGCAAAGTAACTGCCATTATGCAGTAGGACACATTTTCGACTGGCTTTTGAGCTGTCAGTGAACAACCTCCACTCATCTTCATCATACTCACAACACATTGTACCCAAAAGACCTTCAACATCAACACTTTAGACAAAGTCATCATTTATTTCAAAGAATGGAATAAGATCCTTCTCATGATGCCTATAAAAAGAAAATTTGGTTCCTGGAGCCAGGAGGTTTTTTCTCACTGAGCCTAGACCCAAACAACTCAGTCGCTTCCTTTGGCAGATCCAAATCTCGTACTGAGTCATTTAACTCTGGCTGAGTGAATAACTGG
>VUQI01038909.1:6546-27597 GCA_015106735.1 Paratilapia polleni | reverse complement strand
CGTGGCCTACAACTTGGTGGCTGAGTTGCTGTCGTTCCCAATCGCTTCCACTTTGTTATAATACCACCAAACAGTTGACTGTGGAATATTTAGTAGCGAGGAAATTTCACAACTGGACTTATTGCACAGGTGGCATCCTATCATGGTACCACGCTGGAATTCACTGAGCTCCTGAGAGTGGCCCATTCTTTCACAAATGTTTGTAGAAGCAGTCTGCATGCCTAGGTGCTTGATTTTATACACCTGTGGCCATGGACGTGATTGGAACACCTGAGTTCAATGATTTGGATGGGTGAGTGAATACCTTTGGCAATATAGTGTATGTCTCATACAACTGCCACCTTTGGAATTAACGGATTACACACCCCTGCATCAAAAAATACAATTTCTGCTGTTTTCCAGAAAATAGTTATATTACATAATTCAGAGTTAAAAAAAAATACCATTAAAATTATTCAATCACGTATAGTTTTGTCACAAAATGTGAATCCATTTTTTCCACATATGGAAATACAATGAGCATTTGTGCTCATTGTATTTCAGCTTCTCCAACACAATTTGTATATTTTCATAGGTTTCTTTGAACTGGACAGAATGACCAGTTGGCACGGATGCAAAGTAATTGCCGTTATGCAGTAGGACACATTTTAGGCTGGCTTTTGAGCTGTCAATGAACAGCATCCACTCATGCATCATACGCCACAACCCATTGCACCCAAAAGACCTTCAACATTAACACAATAGACAAAGTCATCATCCATTTCAAAGAATGGAATAAGATCCTTCTCATGATGCCTATAAAAAGAAAATTTGATTCCTGTTTTTTCTCACTGAGCCTAGACTCAAGCAACTCAGGCGCTTCCTTTGGCAGATCCAAATCTTGTACTAAGTCATTTAACTCTGGCCGAGTGAATAACTGGGAGACAGATGAGCTACTAGAAGATGGATCTTCACTAGAATGTTGTGCATCTGGAGAAAAAACATAATCAGACTCTTCTTTTTCATCAACTAAGCCAGTAAAAAAGGGAGGTAGTATTTCATCTGAATGTGGTACAGGTCTCATTGCTGATGGCAGGTTAGGGTAACTGATAGATGATTTAGGTTTGGAGCTGTATCCAGAAATATGGACTAAACAGAAGTAGAAGTCACCAAATTGATTCTGTGTGTCATAGTCCTGCACTGGGCTGCTTTGTTGTGGAGTCTAACTCTCTCCAAGGCCTGGAGAGGCTGAACAGAGATTCTCCAGAGCCCAGATGTCCACGCCTCAGCAGGACCACCTGCTTCTCATCAGCCTCATTAACAATCTGCTTTTAAGGACCAGCCCATGCATCCAGGTTTGCCAGATTATCTGCCTCCTTTGTGTGGTAATCAGGCTCACTTATGTTTCTCCTGCAAATCAGTAGTTTTTTTAATGCTCACCTGTTTGTCTCCCTATTTCCAGTTCTGGGTCCCTTGGTTGAAGCGTGGACAACTTACCAGAACCTCTTACCTGTTGCTGTCGGGCTGGTCTGTGTCTCCTGTGGATAATCAGTGGATCACTTACCTCTGTAACCTGCCTGCCTGCTCACCCTCCATCCCTCTTGGTCCCTTTGGAAAAGCAAACCAGTGAGGGTGGAATCGCAAAACCTTAGCACCACATATAACACATATTGACATTTTGTTTAGACTTCAGACCCTATATAGACTCACCCCAAAAGATAGTCCTGATCATGGCCACCTGAATCTCATTTAGTGAATAGTGTAGTGGCCATAAATTCATTAGGAAACTAATGTCATAGATCAAGTGAGAAATAAAGTAAAGTATGATCTTCTTTCTTTCTTTCCCAAGTTCTTTTTGTAATTAGTGGAGTCAAGCCCTGTTGGCCAGTGCGAAGAATGCAGTTTTAAGCATCCATCTTTTATATACAGTCTGTTTTACAAGCACCTGCTATCATGGAATAGTTTACTGCATAAGATCATAGATTTAGTCAAAGCTCCAAATTGCTTGCAAGGGGAGCTTTGATCTAAGAATCTGTTCGTACACATATTATCTCCAAAGTCTAACTTTGTCTTTATGTTTGTGGTTTTGAGTTTTACCTATGGGTTTGCTAATTATACACTCCATTTCACAGTTAAAACAGTTTACATAAAAAAAGTTTGTTCAAAGTTAACTCAAGAACTAAGGTAATAGAAATTCAAAACAAGTAAACATGTCATCCCTTATAAATGATTTAAGAGAACAAGTGTCCTTAACTCTTTTCATTTTTATCTACTTTCTATGATGAAATGTCGGCATTCAGAGAAAGCCATTATAGATTCTTTAATGCACTTCTGCTTGAAGACAAATTTCTGTCTGCTTCCTTCCTACAAGACGCTTGAGTTTTTTTTTCTCCTTTTTACTGGTGGATTTATACTTGCAGATGTCATCTCTTTGTACTTAAATAAAAGTCAAATGGATAAAGTTCTGCAGGCCTTGTAGAAAGCTGAAAAGCACTGAGTACTGGCTTCTCTTATAAGCACAGCAGACAATGTGAGCAATAAAAATTGTAGATTAAAGTGACATCAAGTGAAGCCTTCACTCCTGGTTTCAAGCCAGCATTGTGTTCCCACAGTCCAAGGTCCTCCCTGCTTTTTCTATTCTCTGCTAAAAGGGTTCTTATGCTATGGGTCAGTAAACAAAATGGGTCGTGGCCCAATAAATGGTCCCTGCACGGCAGGAGTGGGACTATTCTTTCCACAAATTGCTCTCGGTGTTGGAGAAAAAAAAAAATGTTCTCATTTAGTTGTGGAGTTTTAAAACTACTGATGCTAAACCAAAATGGTTTGGAAACCTTTTTACCTTTATACTTGAGAAATCCCCACACTCAGTCACCACAACACAAATTGTGGCAGTGTACAGCCACAGTAGCACAGGTTTTTTTTTTGTTTTTGTTTTTGTTTTGTTTTTCTCAATCACATGACCAATGTGAAGCCGTTACTACTTAGTCTGAACTTCTGGCATAATAAACAAGTAATGTGAAAGGTTTCAAAGACAAAGACAAACACTTGCACAACAAAAGAACCAGGTTAGGAAGTAGTCAATGGCAGAGTGGGGATTTTTTTTCTAGGAGTCAAGCTATGAATGTTTTCTCAGAAGCCCACAGAAGTTCCCACACTTTTAAAATCACCCCATCTTTGTGTCCTTTGGCCCTCAGTGAGCAAACTTCCTACTTTGCTAACTTAGCAATTGAAATTTTTGTACCACAATTTGTGTTATGGTGCTATAGATGGCAGCTGAGGCTGACGTTCTTGAACATCATCATCCAGCAAACAGTGGACAAATGTTGCTTCAGGTTCCTTGAATCCAGAGATGTACTATAGCAACGAGTTGATGAAACAGTAACCTAACAATGTATTTTAACCCAAACTCTAATCTACAAACATAACCAAGCAGTTTGTTGTCTACAGCTAAACATACAGCAAGTGAAAATCAAAGTAAATGGTAAATGAAAATGCCACTGAAGTGCACAAATAATACTGCTCCAAAGCCTGTGTGTTCTCGCTCTGCAATAATGTTTAGGTGGGTGGGTGATACAGTCCAAAGTATAGTAACATGCAGATGAAATTCAGGACCCAATGTTGTAACAAAATGGTCAGTGTTGTTTAGTTTTTTTTTCACCTGTCAGTGGTTTAATATTGTGACTTATTGGTGTGTAAAAGAAGTAACTGGCAGAAGTAACTGTGTGGAAAACAAAAAGAGAGCTTGGGCTAAATCCTGCCTTTCTGTTCCACCTGTGCATACCTGACATGGATGCCTTAGAAACTGTCAGTTTTGGAAAGATGCAGAAATTCTGGAATGGAGGTGTCCCCAGAATCTGATGTTGCAAAGTTGTGGAGGTGTTCAACAACTGCTTGTTTGAAACATACGATGCCTTGAGGTAAAAAAATTTCCTTGGAAAGAGGAACTAATATGATACCCTGTTTAGTGACAAAAACACGTTCTATGTGTCAGTATCAAGTGGAGGTGGAATCTTTTTCACTGTCTTGATTCACAATAGCTGTGCTGCATTTCGGTTTAGTTGAACAATGTGCTAATCAGTCTAGAATGAACAGGTTTTGGCTTAAAGCTCGTGCAGGGGGGAGGGGGCAGTGCAGACGACAGCTCAGCCCCCTGCTGTTCCGACTGATGTGTGGTGAATAAAAAGCAGTTCCACAGCCAATAAGTTCAAGCTTGAACAGGTTTATATTGGTTAAATCAAACAGTGATAAATTGTTGAGCATTTAATACCTTGTTGTAATCAGTGCCTGAAATTGCAGGGGGTCCCTGAAGGAAGGCTAATATTAATGTAATAATGTTTTCTGGTTGCCTGCTCTGGGGCAGCTCTGGAGGGAAGTCCCAAACCAGGCGTAGGTGAATAAATGCTGTTGTGATTTTTGATGTAACTGTAAAATAAGTAGTTGGCAATTTTTTAAGAAAAGCTCTTAAATCCGTCTCAGTAGTGCATTTTCTGATTAAAATACAATATTGCTTATTCACACAAGAGAAATAGTCTAAGGTAACTGGAAAAAAGAGATGCTGCATGATGCAGTTTTTTAAAGTTATGGATCAAAATACACCTAGTAATACACAATTATGCTGTACTATAGTGAAAATGTCCCAAGCTGCCCATCTCACAGTGTTATAAAATGCTGGATCCACATCAACATCTAATCACTTGTTTCTTGGCAAGTCGTCAAAGTTTCCATCAGAGTGAACTGAACCTGTTGATGAGCTTTTGAAACATTGTGCTAAAAACCAAAACCAAATTTGACCAAAAGCAAAAACTTCCTTAGTGGATATAAAACTTTTAGCACAATAGATGACAGTACATATATGGGAGGTGGGAAATAAGCAGTAACTTAAACTGTGATGCCAAAAACACAGTTTGATAAAAAGGTTTAGCTCAATAAAACAAAACAAAACAAAACAAAACAAAAAAACAGAAACAAAAAACACAGAAGGACACAATTTGCATGAAAGATCTCATCTTTTTTTCTTTGAAACAAACCTTATAAGCAAAAAACCAAAACCAAAAAAGTAATAAGTAATAAGAGATGAAATGAAGCCTCATCAAATAAACAGCTGGTTACTGGTTTCTTTCCAAGTTCTCAGTTCCCTGAGCTCGAGGTCCTGCCAGCTTTTGGTTCTTCTTCACTGAACCTTTAACTGTTGAACTATATAGTACGGATGGGATTTAACTGTATTCATTTATCAGTGGCAAAAAAGCACAGCAAGAAACTGACTACGCTTGCTGAAACCAAACGAAAACATCTCCATTCCAAAACAGGTTCAAATCAAAAGGTCAGAAATCAGAAACATGTATTGGCTCACTAGACTCGAACTGGGAATGCCTAAGCTGTAGAAGAAGGATGCTATGTGTAGTTAGTCAACCTAAATCCAGTGCGGGATCCACCAGTACTGATACAAACATCTTAATCATTGAGTTACACTGGCAAAAACCATGGCAGAAAACTATAGCAAAAACCATGGCCCCATAGACCTACATTCATAAGTTGTTTATTACTCTTTCTCGCCTTACTATTACGATTTAGGACTTTATAAATTATGGAAAAAACAAAACAAAATAAAACTTGGACTAGGCTAGAATAAAACTTGCCTGTGAGCCAACAGTTATTACCATTATGAAGTGACATTTTCCCTTTTTATTCAAAGGCCCACTTATTTGTGAGAAGACAAAGTGGAACCTGCAGTAAGTGGCTCAAGCCGTGGTTACAGCATCAAGTGGAAGAAAATCAATCTCATCTTAAAAGGCTCGATTCATAACAGCTGTCAGATGCTTGCTGCTTTCTCAAGGGCCAGGTTTGTTAATGTAGTGATTTATAGCACTCAAGATGTTTAAGGATTACAATGTAATGTAACTGTAAATCCATAGTGCTCGACAGGACTTTGCAACAGAACACACACGCATTCAGTTTTTGTAGGTAATTGTTCATTTCTCAACCTTTTTTTTCTAATAATCTACCCCTCACCTCTCTATTACTCTCCTCCCTCTATTCTTCTTCTCCTTTCATTCCACATCTCTCTCTTCCCTTTCCCACTGCTCTCTATCTGTCTCTGGTTCTTTGCCATCCGTCTGCCTCTGTGCCTTAGGTGCCAGTTGCTATTTGGATGATTTAGTCCGAGAGGGAGAGAGGGATTTCATTAGCTGTTTACCTGAGGGCCTCTGGTACCTGTGGTGCTATAAGGCTGCTTTATTAAAAAAAATCCCCCATTCAGCCATGGAAAAGCGCAGTTGCACAGCGGGTTAAGGTTCATCCAATGCATCTGGCCATGGGTTTGAGCCCTCGGAGTGGGTGTGCACCTTTGGGCCATGATACCTGCAGGGCTATGTGGACGCTTTATTTATAATCCTTGAGTGGATGGTGATACACATGGGGGCTCATCATGTTAGGGTGCACTACACACAGTTATGGCTTATACTGTGTGTTCAGGTTGTGCGTTTGAGTTCATTTCAGAGTAAGAGGGAAGAAAAAAAAACACAAAAGCCATTTTATTACCCGTTTACCTTAGGGCTTATGCTGCCAGTGGCACTTCAAACCTGTTTTATTAGTTTGGTTTTCTGTTATTAAAGGTAAATTCTGGTTTATTAGATTTTGGGTCTTGTTTTTTGTTAGTTTGGTCATCATGTCTCTAGTTCATGAAGAAGCAATTTGGTTTAAATGAGGACTAGATGCACACATGGAGATAGTTGCAAAAACAAGAGGTGGTACTGAATAAAGCAACAAATAACTACAACAACAATAACAACAAATAAAAGTCAGTGAAGACAAGCTTAAACAAAAGGAGAAGGTGAAAGTCTGTAAAAATTCAGGTATGCAATAAAAGTTTAGAGAACAAACTGTCGCAGGTAGAAAAAAACAACAAAGCAGAGTTAGAACTCAGGCACTGGAGAGAGAAAAACTGACACAGGCTGAGTGAAGCACACAGAATAAATACACACACAGGGGAGGTGGTTTATGCCCCATGTTGGTCAGTTTCTGTAGCTCTCCACTGATGCGAAATACTTTAAATCTGCATTGCTTTTAATGGCCAGCAGGTGGTGACTCCTTCATCCATCCATCCATCTTCTTCCACTTATCCTATTCAGGGTCACAGGTAGGGGCTGGAACCTATCCCAGCTGCCATCGGGCAAGAGGCGGGGCACACCCCTGGACAGGTCGCCAGTCTGTCGCAGGGCTAACACAAAGAGACAGACAACCATTCATGCTCACATTCACACCTACGGCCAATTTAGAATTACCAATTAACCTAACCCCACTAACTGCATGTCTTTGGACTGTGGGAGGAAGCTGGAGTACCTGGAAAGAACCCACGCAAACACGGGGAGAACATTCAAACTCCACACAGAAAAGCCCTGGCCAGATGGTGGATTCGAACTCAGGACCATCTTGCTGTGAGGCAACAGTGCTAACCATTAGACAAATAATATGGCTGCTGTGACATACAGCCTTAGCTGATAACTTAGCACACAACTCTTTCATCTAAATATGGTAACTTTTGGCTAAAAACAAAGAATAAATAAATAAAAAATTGCAGTAGCAAAAACGCCTCACATTAAGGCTTCAAAATGCAGAGTCTAAAAGCAATGTGATGTTACGGTGGCTACATCCATCTTTTATATACAGTCTATTGGAAGACACCTGTATCTTATCCTTGGGTACTTTTGGTCTGGTGTTCTTTTCAGTAATGGGCTACATCTCTTAGCTCTAGTTTAGGATAATGATAACAATGCAGCCAATTTGTGGCAGCAGTTTGGGAAGGCACTTTCCTGTTTTTATTATGATAATGATTGTCCATACAGAAATGCTTTTTCTGCAACATCAATACCCGTCCTAAACCTTATGTTAAACTGTGAAACACTTTTGGCCGAGCAGTATCATTTTTGTTGCTCAGTACAGCTGTCTGGCTTCTAACCTTTAACCCCTCTTGGTCACAGGCCTGCAACAAGGCACGGAGGGCCAGCTGGGCCACTTCACCCTGGTGTGCCGAGACTCAGCTGGAGAGCAGTTGGCACGAGGTGGAGAGCTCGTCCTCGTCAGCATCGTCCACAAGGAGAAGAAAAACTGGTGAGAGGAGTGACGAGTGTGTGGCCTTGTCAGCATTTAACTCTCCTGAGCATTTCTGACTCAGCAAGTCATACAGAAGAGCAAAAGAAGAAGGTTCTTCAAACACAACTGCTGAAGTGTCCTGGAGCAAGGCTCTAATGTCTTTTTATGAACTGATGGTGTGACTTTTTCATGAGGTTTTATCCTCTCAGTAACGGGAATGCAACTGCGAGCAGCACACAGCAGTTTTAGTGTTAAGACTGATAGATTTTTTTTTTATTTTTTTTTTTTTTTTGGCCATGTGACACCCCCAGCTGCTCAGAACAGGTCAACAGAGCACTGCACGCCTGTGTACTGTGCTATTTTTGTCACTTGGGTTGAAAGAGGTGCACTCTTATTGACCTGCCTAACATCACAGGAATCATTTTTATTCATACTTTTGCTCTTCTGCTTCACTTTGATCAAACAGTCTTTAACTTTTAAGGCAGAGGCAGCAATATCAGGAAGGCTCCAATCTGTTTCTTATCAGCGTCTCTTTTCTCCGACCATTTGCATTCATGAATATCTTTAATTTATTAACTAAAGGCAGTATGTGTGTGTGCGCTCCATCTATCCCAAAAACCATCCTAAAAGTGTTGAAAACTCTGAGAAGATTTGGATGTCTGAAATAGGTTGACCTAAGAGGTTGACTTGGACCAATCATGCATGCTCTGACAATTATCTGATTCAGAGTCAGATATTGATTTATGATTTGTGCACAAAAGCAAATGTATCAGGTTCAAGAACAGGTCATCATCCGTGTGCTCTGTCAAGTACTTTGACTGTTATTCTATAAATTGTTTGGAAATTTGATGACAGGCGATAAAATGCAAGCAATCCATGCTCCCAACATTGATCTTTGGTATGACTGATTTGGTTATCGGCTGCAGTTTGTCAGTGATATTTGACACTATTAATAACACAATATGTTTTCCTTTCCTTCAAGCAAAGTGGAGACCACCATAACTGACAACAACGACGGGTCTTACAGCGTTTCATACACACCACAAGAGCCAGGAGCCTACTCTGTGTGGGTTTGTGTCAAAGCCCAACATGTTAAGGTATTTTAAACTGAAGTGACTGGACTTTAATCTCAGTTTTAAATATTTGAAATTTGGTTTTGTTTACAAAAAAAAAAAAAAAAATTCACTGTGTTAAGCTACCTTTCACAGCTGAGGTTTGAAATATTAAAATAGTAAACTGACTGCTAGACAGAGCCGTGGCCTTGCTAGCAGTGCACAGATTATCACATCAGGGCTCTTTACGTCATCCTGACAAATTAAGTTATTATGCACAAAGTTGTCTTCAGGCAAGAAAAATCCCTGTAACAGCTCTTCTGCCAACCAACACTGGATGACTGACTCCGTCCTGTCTCTTTCTGCAGGGTTCTCCATTTGTTCTGAACGTGAAGAGGAAGTTCAGGCGTCACAGAGGGACGTTCCACTGCTGCTCCTTCTGCTCCAGCGGAGGAGCCAAAGAGGCTCGCTGTGGCTGCCCAGGAACCATGCCAGGTACACAGAAGGCAACTTTCAAATGTCTCCTCAGAAGGACAGATTTCATTTTTATGCTTTTATACAATGAACAAACATGGGGGTACACTTTGTTGTTAACTAGGACTTAGAGAGAGAAGAACATGAAGTCAGGACTTTCACTGGATTATAACACCATCATCTGTGCTCTTTGTGTTTTTCAGCTAAACCGTTTTTTCCGATTATGCAAACATTTGCTGTCTTTAGTCTCCATGTGCAGTCATAGTTCAGGTTATTTGATTATTGCAAAGGTCAGATGTTTAAATTACAGTTATTGAACATCACACACATCCTTTTTTGTTTTGTTTTGTTTTGTATGAACCGTGCAGCCATAAGACTACCTGTAATTTGGTGAAAGAGTTCCTGTTACTGAAATGTTTTCTGTCACTATGGAAAACATTGTTTCTCTCTCCATGTACTGGAACGTTCTCTGAAAGCTGTTCAAAGCCATTGTGGTAAATGCACGGATTGATAAATTGAAACAATAAGGGACAGACGTAATCACTCTAACCATACCTGCTGTAATTTGGCTGCAAAACCTCTTTCTAAGGGAACCTATAAGCAAGAATGTTGGGTGGGCTTCCTTTATTTTCTGCTTTTGTGTCTGTCTCTTTCATCTCTTCCACATTCCATACAAAGACTTAAAAATCCCCTCAAAAAAATGCTTCTGTTCTCCCACCGTGACATGTCTGTCTTCCTACATGTCTGTCTGACTGCAGGAGGATTTAAAGGCTGTGGTCATGGTCATAGGGGTCATCCCGGGAAGCCGCACTGGTCTTGCTGCGGCAGCACCACGGAGCAGTCCGAGTGTTTACCCCAGAGCGTGTTAGCTGCCGTTTCCCCTCGCAGCCACCTGCGAACTGTGGAGCTCTGAGGTAACACAGAGCCAAGACCTGTCAGGATGATGCAAGTTCATAAAAGATGGCAGCAACCAAAAGGTTAAAAGCTGCAGGGAAGTAACCTTAAGGCTGCCAGTGTAAATCTTGGACTAATTTGAAAAGGTCAGACAAGGGAAGTGAAAGTAAAGACACAGTGAGTGAGGCAGGACATCAGTCACTTCATGTTGCTTACCTCTGCCACATTTTCTGCTAATGAGACGTAACAAGGAAGACAAACACCAAAGGGGAGCTTATAGCTCTCAGCCTATGTAAAAGTGCCTTTATGTCTACACTCCTCGTGCTTATAACAGGACAGAGGAGAAATGAGAAGCACCAATCACAGCAGCATGTGTCTGCTCTTAAATGTGGTCAAAGCCTTGCTGAAAGGCAGTGGGGCAGTAGCTGTCAGAGCAGACAGTTATTACAAGCTGACTTTTTAAAAGTTTTTAAGCTGCTCTTAATTTCTGAGGTGCTAAAATCAGTTTTTGATTCATATATTAATTGGGCAATAGAAACAGCCAGAATCAGCAGATTGCTGAACATTTTATATTTTTTCTATTATACAGTCAGAGGAAATAATCCTAACATATATTTTCATAAACACAGTCATGATACTGTAAAATATGACAGTTATCCCTTTATTATATAACACCAATCCCTGTTAAGAAGCACCTTGGGTTGTGTAAATAGCAAAGGGACTGTAATGCAGACAATCCAGAACTATTTTTAGCAAAATATTCTTATTTTTAAAAAAAGAAAAATCACAACTTTTGGGGATTTTTCCTCACAGTTATTTCATAGTATCTGAAGTAATGTAATTATGAGGTATTACATTTGTGTCAAGAAACGCTAGCGTAATGCTACAGTAATTAAAGCAGGCCTGTTATGCTTTTCTGATCTGAGGGGCTGCACTAAGGCCCACAGTAAGATAAATAAGGATGATTTGATGATAAAGATGAAATGGGCATAATAGGTCCCCTTTAACAACTATTTGACAGCCTGTGTGAGTATCAAGATGCACATTTGAACATTGCCATTGTACAGGCATCAATTATGGGTAATAGGAAGGGTTTTCCCTATAAATATTAAGTAATTACTGTAGTGTTATATGTTTAAGCTCACTCCAGGTAGTTATGTTACATTCATTAGTAAAAACTTGGTCACTATTGTGCCTTTTAGTAGATTATTTGCAAAATAGGTGATTACACCTAGTTACTAAATAATTCATAACTACCTCCTACATTTGTTGCAGCCTATTCAAATGTTATTCCTAAAAACAGGTAGGTAGGTACATTTGGTCAAAAAAAAAAAGAATAAAACACTCCATGTAACTGTAAGGAAATGTTTATATGCATAATGTGGTGCCATATACTGCAAAAATATCCTTGCTCTTAGTTTGTGAGTACTACTGTTTATATAACCTACAAGATTCGCCTCATTTGTGTGCAAATCATTAAGGTCAGGATATGCTAGTCCATGGAAACCATCCTGAGTATGACCTGAATCAGAAGCTGGAATGCACAGTGCCTGTAAATTCTTCCACTGTTCAGAATGCAAAACATCTGTTCGTTTTTGTAAGGCACAACATCTGTCCTTGTCCTGTGTGCATGTAAAGATTTTTCATACGCATTCATCTGCTTATCTGATTCCCATCATTGTTCCTGGAACAATGAAGAAACTCATTAAAATGTGCACACAATAGGTTTTTCCTTCAGCGTCTTTTAGTAATTCAACTCCTGCAAGCCTTCTGGCTTTATCTGGAAAACACTGTGACCTAGAAGGTGCAGTCACCCTCCACTCGGAATACAAAGTTGTTTTTCTTCGGAGGCTCATAACGAGCCACTTCTTCTGTATTCAGAATACAGCATATGTTACGCTTGAGTACAGATGCATGATATTTTTTTTACTTAGGATGCACTGAATATGAAGATCAGTTATAAAACAAAAGTTTACAACTAATTTTTGATTTGTGGTCCAACATCTGCAGAATGGCAGAACCTCTCAAACACTGACATGGAAAAGTTTCCGTCAGACACTGACCTGTACATTCATCTGTATGTTAAAGTAACTTCTGGTGCTACGTTTTTTTTCACTGTACAACAGAACAATGTAATAAATGCTTATTTGTTTTTAAATCCTGTTTCATTTATTGATGGAACATAACTAACAGGTGCTTATTCCACTTATTGAATGCCTTTAAAGTTACAGAGTGCCTGATAAACAAATTGAATTGTATTAAAAATGAAAAAAATGTTTGCTAATAGTACATTCTATGCATTATTTAATGCGAGAGGGCTACCATTTCTTTTTTGTTGTTGTTGTTGTTTGTTTGTTTTGTCACCGGTGCAGCAGATTGCAAAGGTTGATAGCACGGGTATGTGGGCCACTTCTTGTTGATACAAGCAGGATGGATCCACGCAAACATGTTGTCTACAGCAATTTCTGATCCTGCCATCCAAAATCGAGGCCCACCAGATCAGGCAACGTTTTTTTCCCAATCTTCTATTGTCCAGTTTTCTTGAGCCCTTTCAAACTGTAGTCTCAGTTTCCTGTTCTTAGCTGACAGGTTTGCCACCCGGTGTGGTCTTCTGCTGCTGTACCCATCTGCTTCAAGGTTTGACGTGTTGTGCGTTCCGAGATGCTCTTCTGCATAACTTGGTTGTAACGACTGGTTATTTGAGTTACTGTTGCTTCCTGTCACCTTGAAGCAGTCTGGCCATTCTCCTCTGACCTCTGATATCAACAAGGCGGTTTCACCCAGAGACCCGCCGCTCACTGGGTATTTTCTCTTTTTCGGACCATTCCCTGTAAACCCTAGAGATGGTTGTGTGGGAAAATCCCAGTAGATCAGCAGTTTCTGAAATACTCAGACCAGCCCGTCTGACACCAGTAAGTGGCATGATGTAAGTAACAAGTCACTTAAATCACTTTTCTTCCCTATTCTGATGCTCAGTTTGAACTCCAGCAGGTCATCTTGACCCTGTCTACATGCCTAAATGAGTAGCTGCCATGTCATTTGCTGATAAGATATTTGTGTTAACGAGCAGTAGAACTCTTAATAAGTGTGTATAATCCATAAAATGTGGCCTGTATATTGTAAAACATATCTGGGCCAATTTTAGCAAAGATATGGCTTGATTAACTTTGGAGAATCTGGATGTGAACCTGAAGTGGCCCCAGTCTAACACAGCAAATATGTCCCAATACTCAGCACTGGTTAATAGGGTGTAAGCATAATGTGGTCAACATTTGAAATAGTAAATACAGCCCAAATGTTGTTGTATAGTAGTGTGGCATTCTAGGTAAACATGCAGCACAGTTGTTAAGGGCTAATGGGGATATCAGCCTAAAGGCATGAAAACATATCTGGGTCAAATCTGGGTAAAGATGCGACACACTGGCTAATCTGTGTGAACATTAATGTGTCTAGGGTGGGACAGATCTGGGCCACATACATCAAATGCTACATTTTAATCGGCAAACTGGAGAGCTGTTTAGGTAGAGGAGTGGGGTAAAGACCATTTCTGTCCTTTTCTTTTGTGTTATAAGCATTTCTTCTTTTGGCATACCCAAAAGCCACACCTTATAACCCAAGAACTATAATTCCAAAGCTACAAGGAGTACATGACCTTGTGACCCCCTGAGGCTGGGTTTGTGTCTCCTCTCGGTCTCAAACAGGGGATCTTTCTTATGCAAGCCAAACGTGTTTACCACTACACCATGGAATGCAAATTATTTTTATAAGAACAGACTCAAAAAAGATGTTAGTTAGAAGATCCATATCCCCATTTGCACAAAGCTTGTTAGAAACTTTAATCTTGCATTCGCTGGATTTGCAAATACTTCATGGAAATACCTCTGCACACCACTTGGTTGCAGCAGAGAATTGTTTTTCTCTCCTAATGCTCCTGTCCCTCTGCATGTGACATCAAGTTTTCCACGCTTGCTCCTACAAATCATTCATAATCAGCATTCTCACGAGCCGTCTTTGCCGCAGCCATTCCGAGCTGATGAATACTGCATTATCGTTGGAAAATGTCTAAAGTGTTTTTAGACTGACTCGCTTACTATGAAAGTTTGATGAATGGGGATCTGTTCCACTAAAAGCCATCTCAGAGGAAGGTACATCAGCAACGTCAGCAGCGACACTGCTTAATCAAACATAGTAATCGGCCGGTTAACAGCAAATTGGAAATGACCGATTACCCGATGATCATTCTAACGCCTCGGGAGAGGGGTTATGGCCGGAGATTGGAGGTCACTGCAGGAAACAACACACACACACACACACATAGACAAACACTTCCATTATATGAGGGCAAGTGCAGGTTAAAGACAATAAGAGTGCTTCAAAACCTGCCTTCATTATTGATTCCTCTCCTCCTCACCCTTCGTGCTTTCAGTGGATCCAATCTAAAGGAACTTGAGGCACTCACACCAAATTGAACAATGACAGTTAAAAGGCAGCATGCTCACCAAGGCTCTACACCACATTGAGAAGGACTAATGCCAGACCTCATAAACCTCCTTTACCCATCATTGAGCTCTCAAGTAATGTACCTTGTAATTGAGAGAATCAGTGACCACGATACAATATTGTCTCACAGCTGAGAGACATCTTTTCTCATGTTTAATCTTTTACCTTTTTTGCTTTTTATCTTCTCACGGTTTGCCAGTCAATCTAACCCAGAGAGAGTTATTCGAAGTTCAGCTGCACAAGAACCTGAATTTGGCTTTCAGCATCCAACCAGCTTGAAAGAAATAACTGCAAAGATAAAAACCAGACCACGTTTTTTTTTTCATAGGATAAATTCACATACAATGAATTTCACACCACATGTGAATATGTAGGCTTTTTTTGGCCGTATCCTAAACAGCATTTCATGGAGTTATTTCATGTATTTCATTGAATATTTCACATGAATGATACAGGCACGTGTTTTCTGGACATTTTTGACATGCAGTATTTCACATCAGTTTTTGTTTATTTATGTACAGTCTCCTTTTTCCATGACTGATAAAATAAGCAAACCAATATTGAAGAGATATATGCCTTTTAATTATTTGTAATGTAATAAACTTTGCATGTCCCAGATTCAAAGAGAAAAGGCAGAACAAAACCTTCAGTTTTCAGCTTGAACCTTGAACATCCAGAAAACCTCCCACTGGTCAAAGAATATAGTCACTCCTTTTGGTACAAAGTGTCATGGAGCTGACAGTGTTGTAGTGTACGTTCCCTTGCTGCATCCCCCTACCTCTTCTAAGCTTCACGTTGTGGACTGCTGCCCTGACATTTTCCTGTAAAATTTCTTGATGCTATTTTTAATTCATTGTTGACCGAGCTATCAAAGTAACTCCAAACCATGATGCTCCCTCCACCGTGCTTCACAGTTGGGTTGAAGGTTTTGGTCTTGGCGTGCAGTGCCTTTTTTCATCCAAACATAGCACATGTATTTTTGCCAAAAAAATTTAACATCCAGACTCAGACTGTAGTGGTGTGTAAATTGTGACTTAGATGAAGATCACATGGCATTTTATGAGTAATCAGCTCAGAAATCATGGTAATTGCAACCGCACGTTTACGTTTTGCTTTGGACCAGTTGGATTTGCAGTGAATGGTAAATGGACTAGTATGTATATAATGCTTTTCTGCTCTTACTGAATAATTTTTAATACAAAAAACATACAGCACTTAAATTTGCTTTTAAAAGTTTTTAGATATGCACACACACATCGGAGAAAATTCAGGGTTCAGTTGTTGCCCAAGCATGCAACACTGGAGTGGAGGAACTCACTCTACCTCCTGAGCCACAGCTGCCCAAGGAAGGGTCAAGCGTTTGCAGCATTTCTTTATTTACTGGCTGCATGACTGAACTATGACAGTCACTGTTTGAACAGAGTTTTTGTTGGGGTTTTTTTGTTTGTTTGTTTGTTTGTTTGTTTTTTATGTATGTGTCATTGATTGAACTGGGTTTTGGCACATCTTTGCTTTTTATCTATCCTGTTTTAGAAAATGAAAAGTGTTGTTTGCGCTCTGATGTAAATTTTTGTTGAATTCCTGTGTAGATGCAAATGACACAATTTTAAAAAAAAAAAAAGGGTCAGGTATACTCTGGATCAGTTTATTATGTTCCTGATTGCAGATTGCCAAATGGTGGCGTATGTTTATTTACCTGTGTAGCCAATGATTATGTAAAACGTTCACTGAAAAAGACCAAAAGTGGTTTCACTGTCGGTAAAATCTCCTTGGTACAGTCAGCCTCTCATTATGCAATCGGGAACAACGACGCAAAGTGTTTGAAGAGAAGAAAAAGAGAGAAACTCGGGTGGAGGACAGAGATGCTGGTAACCTACCACAGCATCATGTCACCTTAGATCCAGTGTTGTGACAGCACCTGACATCCTTCTCTTAGAACCACTTTATCTCTGGGCTGCAAGAGAGCAGCACTTGCTTCCATCATTGTCAAGACATACACACACTCATGCACACACTGTATACTGAAGGTCACCTGAAATGAAGTCTGGGAAGGACTGCTTCAGGGATATATACACACCAACTGTTGGAGAAACCCTGTGTGTTGACCTGTGAATAATTCATCTTGATATGTTAACGCTAGTGCGGTGTCAATAATTCAGTGGTAACACAGAATCTTATTTCCAGAGCAAGTTATGGAACAAATGAAGAAAAGTCCTCCAGTATGAACAACAGCAAAGCAATGATGTATTACTTCTACATATAATGAACCTGCAAACTTCAGTCCCGCTGCCTTTTTAGAGATCAGAAAAAAACCACACATTTTCCTTCAGTTTGCATGCGTGTGTTTGTGAGTGTGTAATCCATAGAGGATCGACTGAGACTGCAGGTCTTTCAAGTTGAACACTGTGTAACCTGATTATAGACAAGGAGGTTAGGCCACAGTCATGACAGTAATACACTTACAGGGTTCTAAATGGAGCCTAACCAGCTCCCAGTGAAAAGAAGTGGAGTTGGTAAAAGCCATTAAAGCCTGCTTTCTACGGAGCCACTGAAGTCTAAGTTCACAGACACATTGCTGATGGAGCAATATGAGAACTTTATGGTTTGCAAATTGGACAACAATTGTCATAAAGAGGTTGCAGCAACATGAGATTAGTGGTAAAGGGATAGGCTATGCAACTGGAGACAGCTACTCAGTGTAAAAAGCCCAACTTCATTTTTTTTTTTGTTAGATTTTTTAAATTCAGCATGTATTTTAATGCTGAGTGGGGAAAAAAATAAGAAAAAGCTGAGCTAACCCAAAATCAAGTTTATGTGTAGATGCAATCAACTGAATCTCTTAACATGAGTGCATTTGTAGAGACGTTAGCTCCCAAGGCTGGGGAGGAGTGAAAAACCATCCACTCTTGCAAAGATTTTGAACTGATTCAGGGAATTAAAGAAACAAAACACTGTATGTGACAGCTGTCTCTACTTAATATGGTCATGCACTGCACTGTTTGTGTCATGGTTTTTGTTATGGTCTTTATTTGTCTTCCTTTTCCATTTCCTCTGTGCTGTCTGCATTGATTGTTCTTTGTCCTTCTTTAGTGTGTTTCCTGTTTTATTTTGAAGGTTACTTCCTCATGTGGCTTTCTGAGTTTCTACTTCCCCCCTTAGTTCCTTTGTGCTGGGGGAGGAAGCCTTAGGACCCCTAAACCCTTGCACGCAGAGAGAACATGCAAACATGAACTTTATTTGCAATGTGACAGTTTGAAGTAAACGGGAATGAGTTCACTTTTAGCCGAACAAACCAACTTGTCCACTGGACAAGTTTGTAAGTCACTCTTATATACGCTCGTGAACGGATATGAATCCCAAAACGTGTTCTTTTACTAAAATTATAGTTATATTGTTGTTTCTTGAACAGTTTTATATGAGTACAGCATGGTGGGGAAATATTTGAAACAGTATTTCATGAGTTCAAATCCAAGAATAAGACGACAGAGGTGCAGTGATGTGTTTTGTGTGATGGGAAGCAGATATGTAATACTTTAGGCTGATCAATATAATACAGATAAATACAAATAGGTTGGAGATACATGGAGGAAGAGTGTTGGAATCATTGCGTTTGCATGGATATAAAGCCTATTTCAAGCAAGCACAAACAGAGATATTATAGAAGGGAGACATAATCCTGAATTGAAATCTATGTAAGAATTCTGCAACAGCAAAGATGGTGGTAGATGCATAACTTCCACGGGAAGATGTATGTAACAAGCAAGACCTTTCTGTTAGCTACACGAGTGAATGAATTTATGAATTCATGTTAATAAGTATTATCTTGAGTACATCAGTCTATCTGAATAGTAATCTTAAATTTGACATACCTAAGATATCAGTTTGATTGAACTTCTTAACCTAAGTTAATACAAAATGTCATCCCTTAGCTAAGTAAAGCCACAAAGGCTTTGCAGCACGTTACCTTATGCCAGCAAGAAATTTAGAAAAATATCACAGCATGGCTGCAGAACAACAGTCCAACAAATGCAGACTGGGAAAAAATACTGCTGTAATAAATCCAGCTTCTTTCCTTTATTATGTCTGAAATGTTGCATCCATGTTTACAACTTTAGTATTTTTATCATTGTTGTATTTTTTTAAATGATCTCAGCATCTCAAATTTTAATCTTATATTCTTTTTTTAAGGTGACTTTGTAATATCTGTCCAAAGACTATACATGAAAAGTACCAGCACTGTTTTCCATCTCTGTTAAAGCACTAAAATAAACCCATGAGTCAATTTGACATTTGAATGCTGTAAGCACAGGTGAACTGTTCCACTGTGGTGCATGTATGGAAATAATATGCATGATGAAAATGGATACTTTCACGCCTCTATTTGACTTTGGAGTTTTACAAGCTTGCTGATTAACTCAAACTCTAAAAGTAAACTTTGCTTCTAGAGCAATTATAAAAACCACGTAGCTCCAAGGTGCTTTACAAGTACACATAAAAATGCAAGTATCATAAACTCCAGTCAAATGATTGTTGGAAAATGCCAAACATTAGAATAAGCCACATAAGCTAATAAGCCACAGAAGAAAAAAAAATAAAGAGTAAAAAGTTACTCTGGTAAGTGCAGGTAGGTTTTAAAAAGCTTTTTTCAGCCTCTGTGGCAGTGACCTAGTTTCAGCTGTTGGAGCTAAAACAGTCACCATCCACCTTTCTCCCGAGCCGTGGCTGTGAAACTTTTAACAGCATTTGGTTGCCAGGCCAGAGTAGCCTTGGTGAAGAACATGAGGTGAAAAGATCAGAAATATATAGAGGAGATAAAACATGAAGGGTCTGAACAGTAACAAAGAGAATCCTTAACAAAACTGTGAAATAAAGCAACATGGCTACCACACACAAACCAGTGCTACTGCAGCTGCATGCATGGCTCTTAGCTTAGAGCTGCAAACTAAAAAAAAAAAAAAGTGTGCATCTTCTTACAGGAAAAGAAGCTTCACTCTACATTTTAATGCAAATGATTGTTAATTTAGTGCTGGCTAAAATCTCGTAGGGTTTATTGAAGTGAATGGAAGGTAAACTCACTGACTCAAAAACAAACTCCAAAAAAGTACAAGTAAAAAGAAATCTACTCAGTCTAATGAAATCAAGAGTAATTTGTCATTCTACCTTTGCCAGCCTATAAAGCCGTAAGTCACTGACAACACGGTAACCTTATCTCAAACCAGGTCCCCTGTTTTAAAGATACTGAGCACTGATATTATGGAAGAGGAAGTGTGTGCAAATGGATATGTATTGTTTTCCAATAGAACTCTGGAGCAACAGAAATGATTGATCACACCCACTCGGAATAGGAGAACAGGATTCAGAGTCAAAGATAAACAGCAGACCTGAATTAGATTAATGGGACTGAAAATCAAACTGTGTAGTGATGTGTTTTGTGTGTTGAGGAGCAGATATATAATAACTTAGATTCATCAATATACTACAGATAAATACAAATAGGATATCCGGTAGTTGGTTGCACTATACTTTCCATACCCGTATGACAAAACAGTGGTATTCATTATCATTTGGTTCTTTAGGATTAATTTAAACACAGAATAAGGGACAAAATGCATCAATATGCAGCCTGAAAATCAACTAAACAACAAAAAAAAAAACTGGTCCTCGCTCAACTGATGAGTCCACACAGCCTGCTACTTTATACGCAATATGTGGAATCTGTTGTCAGACAGACTGAAGCCTGTCTGGCAGGAGTGAAGTTAAGGAGGCGATGCTGTCACTGTTTCTGAGCTGTTTAAATTCACTTTACTTAGACTGCTTATTTTGTGCATGCAGTATATACTGAACATTTTCCATGGTTTCGGTTTCTTGCTCACCTCCGCGCTCACCTAAGTCTCTGTGTGAGTTTTATTGGAAAACATGGCTGCTATCAAGTGAAAAATGAAGTGAAGTGAAAAATAAAGATGAGTGGATTCACATTTGAATGTCAGTGAAGTTGCTGGCTCAGAAATGGGCAGCGTTTTTTTTTTTTTTTTTTTTTTTTAAAAAAAAAGGAAGAGAGGGGGTA
>VUQI01038907.1:3569-26327 GCA_015106735.1 Paratilapia polleni | reverse complement strand
GTCTTGCTTTTTTTTTTTTTTTTTTTTTTTTTTTTTTGTTCTTCTTTATATACTGATACTCCTGCATATGCAATAAACTTATATAAATGCCAAATGTAAAGGTCGAGTAGTTGGGTCTCCTTTTTCATTCCAAAGGCGATAAGAGCGTCAAAGCTTAATAATAAGCGAGAATGCTAAAGCAATTTCATCTGTAAAACTTTGTAAGGGCAAACAAAGTGAACTCCATGTGCTCCTGGTCACGTGCCCCTGTGTGTTTACATGGTAACTGTAGAGCTCGAGGAGCGAGACCTGTGGTGTCGTAACGCTTTTTGTTTTCTACGTATTGTTTGCTCCACAAACAAAACCACAATAAAAATCTTTATAACAGCACGGTACTGTGAAGTCACTTCCAGTATAGGAGGTATGATATGTTATTAAGTTATCTAGATGACTTTACATTCGTATCTCGTTAATGTAAATAAACTCCAAGCTGCCTTTAAACCACAGACCAATCGTAGGTAACAATATAAACAGACACAAGAAACATGGTTCCTTATGGAGTATTTAACTTCAAAATGTATAACAACAGATATTTTGACAACTTGTATCGTACCCACTATGAAGTAATACTGACGGTATAACATTTTCTTTCCTCTGCTAATGTAATAACACATTTTTCAGTGTAATGCTAACGCTGTACAATACTGTCGGCTACCGCTAGCCGGCTAAGAAAAGCCCAGCTGGTAGCAGATTGCCCCTTAACGTTGTCCACACGCAGTGTCATTACAGAAAACAAAGCGCAGATTTGTTTGATTTCAATAAAAAAAAGTCAGAGTGGGACTTTACCTGTTTGTCAGCGCACGGGTTTGTGAAATGTTAGAGCTATCAACGAGGTCTGTGCTTCTGCTCCCACCCTGTTGTTGTTTCTCCTCAAGCCTTTTTTTTCCTTTGTGAATAATTATACTGCAGACCTCGCGGTGCATGCTGGGATGGCAGAGGGCGAGTACGTGAGAACGTAAATGTTCCCCCCAACACGCGGGCTAACGTGTTTATTACAGTTTCATAACATTCGGTTCGGCTCGGAGGAAAACAGGAGCATACAAAACTTTATTTATACCAGACACCCCCAAACCTAATTTAATTATGTGTACAGGATGCTCTGAGTACATAACTGTAATGCTAATCTTTTAAAATTACTCAAAAATGTGCTCAGATGTGCAGTATACTTGTCCAATCTGTTTTGAGTGCAGTAAATAGTTTTCTTAAACACTGTTTAAATACGCTAACTGCTAACAAGAAAAAAAAACTGTTTTCACCTTGCACCAGGTATTGATTGTGATATTACTTTAAACTAGCCTATAAGGTATTTTTCTAAACTCCTGATAAAAAGTTTTTAAACTTGCTGTAATTTTAAGTTTGCGGTGTTATTTTTTTATGTCATGGCAGTCTCGAAAGTACACATCAAGAATACTCATTAATTTGACTTCGATATTGTCGGATTTATGACCAAACCATACATTAAAAAGGCGGCTCGGTGGCGATAATTATATCCCCGCTGTAGGATTTGCAAACTGAAGTATGCATATATAAATTTATTCCTCAGTTTTTGTTGTTTTAATTAATAAGGTAATTAACTGCACGTTTTATTATCATGTTGTGTTTAGTGTCAGAAGGACGGACCCTTTGAGGCGTCTTGAACGCAGCAAAAGAACAACATATGTGCGCGCACGCGTGTGAGGTTGTGATGGGGCGGGAGGGGTACGAAAGAACTGGCAAGAAATTTCAGGTGTAAGAATATGATTTTCACACTGTAACAACCATCAGTTATGTAGTTTCAAGCTCGCATCGAGGGACCACAGATACGAGGGCATTATACCATGCTTTTGAATATCCATCACCCAACAAACGGGTAGACCGACAAACGGTACTCACGAGCCATTTCGACCTCGTTATATATATATATATATATATATATATATATATATATTAAGGAGGCGTGGTCAGTGAAATCGGGCTAAGCCAATGGCGTCGCAGTGGAAGGAGCTGGGCGTTCCATTCGGTTAGGAGCAGAAGTTGAACAGCGCGAGCCGAGACAGAGCTCTAGAAAGGCAGATAGGGAGAGGGTAGAGGCAACGGCCCTCTACTGGAGGGGGGGCTTATTAAAACAAATATATACACACATGTGTGAACTGTTTGGCCGCACGATAGGTCATATGTGGATAATAGTTATTTTAGAAAAGCATATAACTCCGGCTTTACATTTAAAATGCCTATTTTACTTTTCCTGTTAGACACGTCCGCCTCTATGAATCAGCGCACTTATTTGGGTACGACGTATCTGGACGTTGCTAAAGGCGCGGTTGAGGTCTTTATGAAGGTAAAGAATGATTTTACCCCGACTTTTTTCAGCACCTATGCACCTTTGGTTAGCATAGAGCTCCTTGGGAAAGATAGGTCTAAATTAATATATGTTGTTTTGGTTTTCTTTTTTGACAGCTGCGTGCCCGAGACCCGGCTAGTAGAGGCGACAGGTACATGCTAGTTACATTCGATGATCCACCATACGGAGTGAAGGTAATTAGCAACTGATGCAATTTTTACATTTTACAAGTCGTTCGTATTTTTCTGTCAGTGAGATTTTATTGTCCTTCTGGTTTGTAGTCAGTGTTGGGCGGCTTCCCGGTGGCGAAAACGGCAAATTATTGCTCCAAATACTGGCAAACGCGGAGCTGCACTGCCTCCGAACATCCAGCGGACATTTTGCTTTTGTGTTGAGAAAAGTCTCGGGCGTTGAGATGGAGGCGTGGAGATTTATTATCAGCTATGACGTCGCTCTTTTTTTAATATAACAACGTCTAGACTGGTCAAACAGCCCGCCAATCATTCTTTACCCCGCCCCTTACATCAGTCACGCATTGCCATTGGCCAATCTGGTCTGAAAGTTGATAAACCCTCTTCATCATGAGATTTCTGTTTTTTGTATTTTTATGAGTTCGCTCATATTATCATTATTCATATGATAATTATTTGTCATCCCGATACGAGGGAGCGTAATGTCCTAGTATAGGAGCAGCAGTCTTCATACATGCACACACAGGATAAAAACATACAAACATACAACGTGGGAATCACTGCAATAATTTCATGGGGTTCATGTCAACAAAGCTTTCCTCACCACTAATCTATTGACATGTTTTATGACCTGGCACATATCTCTCTCTGATCTTTTCATCCCCAATAAAATACAACCCACATGAACCCCTGAGGTCCCTGACGTGCTTCAGTGGCTGCTCTCTACACTATTTTAGGTCTCTCTAGGCTTCCATGACTCTGTCTACAAACCACACACTACTACTCAACACATTATGCTGGCTACTTACTCTATCCTATTCCATCAATGCTTGGAAGAAACATGGAATAGTTTGCATGCCTCATGACCAAGAGACAAAGTGCTTGAGCTGAAAAGTAAAAGATATACAAAGACATATATTATAAAGCACAGTGCAGCCCAAAATGCAGTTGTAATGACAAATGAATTCCATATTTCTGGTTTTTAAAATCGTCTTGAAAGCTGAGTTACTGTTTACTCTGCTGAACAGTTCAAACAGCTGCAGTTAGACCCCAAAACCAGAAGTGAGAATGCTGAATTGTGCAAACTATGTGACACAATATTTTACACTCTTATGTTTATATGCCCAGACATTTGGAACATACACTGAAAATGATCATTATTGAATTATTGCCATAAGCAAATGTTTGAACTGAAAATTTTTTTAGGATAATATTAAATGCATGAGATGTAAAAGATGCAAATGAGATGAAAAATAGAGCGTTTTATAATCTGAATGTAAGAGTGTAAAATCAGGTTTTTATTATTATTATTTTTTTTCAATCGATTCAAGGTTTAAAAAGGGCTTTTTTATTCATTTAAAATGTTCAGCTCACTACTGTTAATTTACTCAGTTGTACTTTGACTACTGTTTAGTTCCATTTTTTCTTATAGTGCTTCTTGCATTTTTACTGTACTTAATTTCACTTAATCTGTTTTAGGGAAGTAAATCTAAAATAAAATCTTTTTTTGCATTATCTTATTGATATAAATAGTAAGTAGAACTTAAGATTTACTAATGCTCTTTCCTTAACAATAAGCTGCATTTATTGTTGTAGTTTTATTGCAGTGTATTTACGGCAGTTATCACAGTTTATTCTGAAAACCTTCACAATCTATTGAGTTATGACTACAACACAGATGAAGAAGAGGTATTACTGGCTCTTTCTCTTCAGTGACCTTCATATTAAAACAAGGCAAAAAGACCATTTTTAGCTCACAGCTCTATCTAGCTCTGCTCCTCATATTGAGCCAAAAGCTCAGGCTTCAGACTGCAGGATAAAGGGAGTTTTATGCTGTTGATTTAAAAAGACATTTTTTTTTAACAATAAACATGTTATGTGGTAATTTAAAGCTGCCATAAGTCCTTTAATAACCAAGTGTAATGTGAAAGGTGGCACTTTGTCCCCATATCCGCATCTACAGATGTGGAGACAGATAATTTTTTCTAAACCTGGATCTGTATGATGTCAGTGAGAGCTCATATCCCTAATATGCTGTGTGTCCTCTCAGGCACATAGCTCTTGCTGTGAGCACAGAAGCCCCACCCACATGCTGCTCAAACCTTGTATTTGTCAGGGGCATCCAGTCAGACAGTGGATGAACTGAGGAGCACTGCCAAGTACCAGTATAAGATAAATAAGGATTATTTTGAACTGTGAATCAGGCAAAGGTACTCTAGCAGAGTCCAAGAATAAAAATATGAAGTTTGAGTGTAATAGGTTCCGTTTAAAGATTTTTGCATAATTTTCATTGGGTTGTTATAGCACTATTAGTACAACTGGGATTGTGATGGGATGCTACTTGTATTCACCACCAATTATAGATGTTTTTCTTTGAGATAATCTTGTGTATAACACATCAAAATACAAGCTATGATTATCGCCCCCCCCACCCAAAAACACCCAGGTGCTGCCACCTGAAGTTCTTTTCCCTCGTTATAAAGTCTACCCTCAACTCCTCTTCTTCTTCCTCTCTTTGTCTTTATTGCTTATTCCCTTTGTTGTTATTGCTTTCTTTGTGTCTTTGAGGATTATGACAAAAGGACAAGGGTATAGTGAATGGAGCTACTCTGATTGCACAGTTACAGAAGCAATAAATTGTTGATGCAGAGGGAGAAAGATGAGGTTGGGTGGGAAGGAAATAGAAATATTCTGTAGTCTGAATTATTGAGTGCATGCTAAGCCTTACATTTCTGCCGAGGAGGATCTGTGTCTGGGTTACTTTGCTGCTACCCCTATGCATGTTTCTAGTGAGCTTTTCTTGTATAACGTTTATCTAATGTCATTCATGTAACAGTGCGCTTTCATGGAAATTCCACCCAAATCATGATTTTGGAATGATATCCCATGCTAATCCAAAAATCTACCCACTGGCCTGATTCGAAGCATACGTGTTGATCCTGTCAACTCAAGCTTTTTTTCCTCTCTCTCTCCCTATGCCTCTTCCCCTCCCTCTCCCAACAAAGGAAGTGGTAAGCTTGCAGGTCATCCTTAGATTAAGCATGAAGCTGCAGCAGTAAAGCACTTGACCCTGCTGGAGAAAAGTCCAAGAGCAGTTACACACTCACATCCTCTGCCGTGGCAGTATCTCTCTGTCACGGAGGATAGACAGCACTGGGAAGTGTATTTTTGGACGCTTGTCATGTATGAAATTAGACCCTTTCTAAAAGGCAACTTGCAGCTCAAATGTGGGCGTGAATTTCAACAATATTATCTTGTATTTCCAGAGCTTCACATAATGTGGTCAAATTTTATAGTTACTATTATGCCATGGTGCAAAGAATCAATGAAGACTTAAACTCCTCTTACCAAAGGTGACGGTCATCTGTTTGAATCAGTCAGTTTGTGCTTGTCAGTGAACACAATTTGCTGTATTTTTTTCTAATAATTGCATAGGTAATTATAAGAAAAAGCCCACAGATACTTATACATAGGTATAGGTATCTGTGCGTGTGTATCATTTTTGGTTTGTGGCTGTTCACCCAGGACAGTGACTTCAGTCCTCCTGTGCTGCTTGTGCCTTCAACACTTGTCTGTGTATCACATGTATTTCAGGCCGGCTGGAAGGAGAACCATGCCACCTTCATGTGTGAGCTGAAGAACCTGCAGGCATCTGGGTTGACAACATTAGGGCACGCTCTTCGCACTGCCTTTGACCTGCTTAACCTCAACCGTCTCGTCTCGGGAATTGACAACTATGGGCAGGTATGAAAGGTTTTAGAGTTATGATAATGTATTTCTTCATTTGTTATGGATGTTGTTGAAACATCACATAATTCATTTAAGCCCTTTTCAATCGTCCAGACAACATTGTAAGCATCAACTCAGGTGAAGCATAACCACATTTTTCAACATTTAGCCTCAGTTTCACCATAAGGATATGTTTACACTGCAGACAAAAGTGGCCCAAATGGTTGTGTGTAGTGTGTTTTTTTCCTTTCTTTGTGCATATTCAATTCAGTTTTATTTATATAGCGCCAATTCACAACAACAGTCACCTCAAGGTGCTTTTAAATGCAAGGTAAAGCCCCAATGTTAGAGAGAGACCCCCAACAATCAGGTGATGCCCTATGAGCAAGCAACCGAGGGAAGAAACAACCCCCTTTTATCATTAAGAGATCTCCAGCAGAACCAGGCTCAGGGAGGGGCAGCAATTATATGTGACTAAATTTATTTTCTCATGATGGTCTGAACAGCAAAAATCTCATGAAATCTAATCTCTGATCTGGGCCACTTGGAAGTGGCCCAGTCACAGTCACACTAGGGAGAACAATGGCTGGACACTGTGGCACGACCAAAATTATTGTGCTCGTGTGTAATGAACTTGAAATCTTATTGCCTTTGAAATGGTTGTTTCAAAGATGGGGACCAGGTGTGCGACCACTCTGTCAGTTGCCATTCTGAAAGCGACTTTGCTGCATCAAGACGGCGATAAAACAGCAATAAGACAGAGTCAGTCTGCTATCAATTTGCGACTGAATGGAGTCAAGTTGGCAATTACATGCAATCTGTTTGGATAATACGGCGGTTACAACTGTAATAAATCTGTGAAAATCAAAAATCTGTTGCTATTGACATATACAGAAATTCACATTAAATAGAAATTCACATTAACTACTTACATTCAGAGTCCAGCCAGAACCTCATAGGTCTGAAACAGAAATCCAGAAATTCCAGACTTGCAAAATGACATAGACGCTCAGCAACCTTGCTTTTATATAGCAATATAACCAGAATTGTGTAGAGTCCTCTGTTGCAAAGAGATGTGTTGCAGACGAGCTCCACTGACTGACTCAGATTGATTGCCATGTGTTGACAATCTAAATGTGTTTATAAATTAGATGGCCTTTATTTGCAAACCCTTGCCAATCTATCTGAGAGTGATTGCAGTCAGTCTGAGGCCGCGATTGTTTGGAGACAGGTTGCTTCCCACCAGGCAACCTGTGCAGTCGCCCTGCGATCAGAAGTGGTTGCCTCAGCTACTTGCAATTGGTTTCCGAGAGCAAAAAAATTAAATGCATCACCAGACAACCACTGATTGTTCCTACTCACAAGGAGGTTGCCGTCCTACTTTTACTCTAGTGTGACTGAGCCATAAATTGGATACATCAGTCTGAAATTACCTCACTCACGTGAGCTGAGTGAGGTAATTTCAGACTAACCTGCAGTTATCGTGTATAGAGGGGCTGACAGATGCAGTTCAAAGGTGCCCATTAGCCCATGAAGTCTTGAAGTTTTGGATGAAATCTGATTGAGTGAAACCATTCATGTCACAGTCCCGCCACTCCTAGCTCCAACTCTGCATCTACACACACCTTCATTAAAAAATTGGCTCTCTTTCTCTTTATCCTCGTTGTCACCTGCTCACATATTTACTGGCTTCCACTGCATATCAGCCTATAAATGAAACCATAAGCACAGCACTGTGACCACATCACACTGGAATCTGGTATTGTCCCCATTTAAAAAAGCACAACGTGAACTGCCAAAATGGTTCTGAGTAATACGTCCAAATTGAGCACTGAGGCTTGAAATTTTAACGTAGCCTAAGGGTGGTATGTATGGTTGTGTGTGCTGCAGCTGACCCTGCTACTTGCACACACACTCTGAGATAGAGACAAATGCCTCATATTACCATATAAAAAATGTTTTAAGCCTATTGCAAATTGGAACCTGGATTGATGAGACACCAGAGACATGTGCAGTCCTAACCTTGTGCATTCCTGTCATTTAACTCATCTGCATGAAGTTCAGATGTTGGTCGAGTTGAAAGTGAAAAATAGACGTTACTAGTTCTGCGCTCATCTGATTGCTTTAAACTGTTAATCAGTGATGTAATTCGGTGGTAAATGTATTGTCCTAAAAAGAACTTAAAAAGAAATGGTCACACTGGTGTTTTTTATCATCTTGAAATGATTTGGCATTTATTTTACCCTATGAGGAGTTTTGTTTAAATTTTGGATTGATTGTTCGCACAGATTGAGATTTTTTTAAACTGAACTGCTGGTCTACTGCAATCATCTTGCTACAAAAAATTGTTCTCCTAAAGAATCAGGTGACCAAGGGCAGGTCTACCACTTAAAGTCATCAGAATAATGTGACATGAGACCTAGAGGTAATGGAAGATGTTACTCATTTTAATCCAAGAAAAGTTAAAAATTAATAGCAGAGAATGGTAATGGCCTATTACCAAGACATTTTATGGCTAAACCCAAATTAAGACTTAAATTGTACAAAATCAAACTGAAATGACCTCCTATGGATTACATGAAGAGTATGACACCAGTTTTTACTCCTTTACCTGAAGACAACAAGGAGAATAGAGACTTTTGATTGTAGCGTAATCTGTTTGACCTTGCCTCAGTTAACCCAGTCATCTTCTCCTCGAGTACATCTTTTCTCTAAACTCCTGCTCAAAGGCAGAGATGGATTACTACACTAAGGCAGTGACCTGGGTTCTGTGCATCAGTAGTGTTTAAATCTACTTAGGCATTCTCTGTGTGTTTGAATTAGACAAGGCTGACCTCTGCAGCCCAGTGGTAAAGGCCTCTGTCCTTACTGACAAGTAACACAAGGACACTCTGCACCTTACAGATGCATCCTTACTCAAAGCAAAGATTACATGAAGTTTATATCTGTGGGATGGTAATTCCATATTAATTACTGCGTCTCTGTTTAAACGTTACACCAGCATTTTGCCATTAGTTGCCATTTTAACATATGAGCCCAATAACATTTGTGTTATTAGGCTCGCATGTGTTACCAATTTTATGATCCTTTTCATCTAAAGAGCTCTGAACACTGAGTTGGAATGGAACAAATATGGAAGGCAGAGTAGTGAGAATAAATGGGCTCACTGTTTTTCCATTTAGCATTGAACTTGGATTTAATTGCTGAATGTTATAAATGTTGCTGAATGTTGTAACGTTTCCCTCTCAGGGCCGCAACCCATTCTTCCTCGAGCCATCTGTGATCATCACCATCACTGATGGGAACAAGCTCACACACAGCTCCGGGGTGCCAGATGAGGTGAGAGCACAAACAAATGCAGTGATGCTACTATGTAGTATTTATGCAAGCTGTGTCTGTTTTATGCAGTTGTCATATGTTGAGGCTTTGAGTCTGAAGGGTAAGATTTGTAAAATGAATGACCTTTGGTATTTTTCACTTATTAACCTCTCCTGTTTCATTCTTGTCTGCTGTGTAGCTGCACCTGCCTCTGAATTCTCCCTTGGCTGGCAGCGAGCTGACCAAAGAGCCTTTTCGCTGGGACCAGCGTCTGTTTGCACTGGTACTGAGGCTGCCAGGAGCAGCTACACCAGACAATGAACAACTTGGTAGCGTCCCCACAGATGAGTCTGCCATTACCCAGATGTGTGAAGTTACTGGAGGTTCGTCCTGTTCTTCTACTTTCATTCATTCATCATGTGTCTGTAGTCTTTGGGGGAGAACTTGATAATTAATTCTCTTATCCCTAATCGCCATGTATCCTGCTTTTTCCTCTCAGGGCGGTCATACTGTGTGCGAACACAGAGGATGTTGAACCAGTGTCTGGAATCTCTGGTCCAAAAGGTTCAAAGTGGCGTTGTCATTAATTTTGAAAAGACTGGGCCAGATCCACCTCCCATTGGGGAAGGTGAGTGTTTTGTGTGATGCACACCGAGAGGACACAAGGCAACAACCATTAGATGTTCAGATTCTGTCAGTTCATGTCATAACAGTTTGCTACAGACAAAATGTTTGAGTACTCCCACCGCCCTGTCAGGTGCATGGAATATGAATCAAATGGCCAGTGCATACAAGAAGAAGTGCTTTTTTTTAAAATTATTATTATCTTGTCACATTTTTCACAGTTAGTTGGGGTAAAGTTAAACAGGTGAAAGCAGAAGAGAATCTTTTAGTTCTGGATTTCCACAGTGAAAATAAAAACAGTAAAAGGAGAACTGAGTCCATTTTCTAGTTTGGCCAAGTACAGAGAATTATAATAAAGTTGGTCATTTAATTGAATTTAAACATCATTTTAATGGTAAGAGAAGAGATTACTTGTAGTTTGTTTGAATTTGATCTACTTGAGAAATCCAAAAAATTAAGAACACCAATTGTAGAATTCTGTTTTTTTTTTTCCTGTTTGCACATTTTATTATTTATGCCCCCCTTCTGCCAAGAAAACAAAGAAACTTTCATTATGAATAACCCCTAATCACACAGTATATTTGATGTGACACATACCAGCCACTGATAAGCATAGTCTTATCTGCCTATTAGCTGATATCAGTCAACACGGCCAATACTGGCCATTAGGTACATCCCTACAAAAAGTACAGTTAATATCAGCCCACTAATTGTTTCTTTGTAAACTCCTGTGTTTTGCAGATAACTCAGTGGAGTCAAGTCGTCCCATGTCATCCTTCAGCCCCCAGCCATGGCACAGCTGCCACAAACTCATCTATGTGCGACCAAACCCAAAGACAGGGGTGCCAGTCGGGCATTGGCCCATACCAGAGTCCTTCTGGCCGGACCAGAACTCTCCAACCCTAGTGAGCAGAGAAGCTTAAAAATATCTCAGCATCCCCTTTAGTCTGTCATTCAGATTACATTGCATAGTTCTTGATTAATATAGACATTTGACTTGGAGAGAATTGTGTTTGTCATGTGATATTATTTATATTGTGTATTTTTTTTTTCGAACATCCCTCAGTAACCATCCAGTATAGTCGAGTGTTCAACCTAGCAAACCCAGTCTGTGGTTTTGATTACCTGTAAATCTTTAATGCTTTGTTAAATACTGCCGTCACAAGGGCATCAGATGAGTGTGTACCAAAGACAAATATGCCTAACAGTTTCCTCAATCATTTCCATCTGCTGCTCCCAGCCACCTCGCTCCGCTCACCCCGTGGTGCGTTACTCTTGCGTGGACTGTGAGCCCATGGTGATTGACAAGCTTCCCTTTGACAAGTATGAACTGGAGCCTTCTCCGCTCACCCAGTACATCCTGGAAAGGAAGTCCCCACACATGTGCTGGCAGGTAGAGTAAATGGTTCCACACTCATCACCTTGTTTTCAAAGACACCTGTGTTGCCTCAGGGAATTTTCAGAAACCCAGATATAATGAGGTTACTTGTTAAATTCATAATAGCTTTTCACCTTTTTGGCTGTTGTGAATTAGTTGTTGGTCACGCCTCCATTTTAACAACTCTTCTTTAACTTTATATTTTTCCTTATTGTCCTCAGGTTTTTGTAAACAGCAGCGGAAAGCAGAACGACCTGGGGCATCCTTTTGGCTACCTTAAAGCCAGCACCACTCTCACCTGTGTTAATCTGTTTGTGATGCCATACAACTACCCAGTCCTTCTCCCGCTCCTCGGTAAGACACATTGCAGTAAATTTGTCTTCAAAGTGGCCTCCAAACATCTGGGTCAGTAGGCCTGAGCTGATATTAAATTTAAAAGCTCTCCTTTTCTAGGACATCCGCAGTCATCAGTCAACACAGAAAATTATTGAGTGGTTTATCTTGAACAATTCTGCGCAACAAATGGATATTTCTGGGGTATTTATGTGGTAAAGAGTAGTGTATAATAGTGTGTTTTAATGCTTGCTGTAGACTTACCACCATCATCTCAGTATTGATGTGTAACAGTGAGTCTACTGCAGCTGCTGAATTGCTGGCAGCTTGGACACTGAAGCAGAATGCTAAAATTTCTGATACTACCCACTCCTCATTTTCTTCTCCTTCTCCTTTCAGATGATTTATTTAAAGTGCACAAACTAAAACCAAACCTTAAGTGGCGACAGGCCTTTGAGATGTACCTAAAGACAATGCCTCCATACTACCTCCTGGTAAACCAATCCTACATATTTAATGCTGCCTTTACTGAATGGGTTTGTGTTTTTCATGTAACTAACTTCCACTATTTTGTCCTGTATCTTCTGACAGCCCTTAAAAAAGGCGTTGAGGATGATGGGTGCACCTAACCTTATCGCAGACACCATTGACTGCGGCCTGAGTTACAGTGTCATTTCTTACCTGAAGAAGCTCAGCCAGCAGGTAATTCATTTCCAAGCAGTAAAACAGGTATTGTAGTCATTGTGGGCTAGTGTAAGAGAGGAAAAGCCCAGTGTTATCAGACAGTCTGTAGGGCAAGGTGACCATTGTTCTGGGATGAAATTTCCAAATCAAACTAAATAACATAAAGCATTAACTTACTATAAGTGTTTTATTATTCTGCTGCTGTAAAACATTCAACTGAATCTGAAATAAGCAATGAAATAAGTAGAATTATAAGTGCTTGCTTTTCATGTAGTCTGAAAAAGTCAAAGTCAGCAAATCAAACACGAGTACACGGTGTACATGTGTGCCCAAAAATAGAGTAGAAATAAAAGAATCAGCCTTAACATTTGAACTGAAACAAGAAACATGTCAAAGATAACCAGCACTGACACTGTGAAGGGAAAAATTAAGGTCTCTAGTTCCATTAAAACCCATCTCATCTCATTTCTTCTATTATTTGGTCGAGGAGTAGGTCCCACATTTCAGTAAGAATCTAGCAGCAGTGTCTAAGTGAAAGTATTGCTATAGTAATAGTTTAGAAACTCATGCCCACTGAGTGGACATCTTCAGGAGTTACAATCTGAGCATCTGCTGCAGATACAGATACTAACAGTTATGAGTCCTGTGTAACCAGACAGTGAAGTCAGGGCAGGGTTTAAGGTTTGGTTTTGCCCAAAGCTTCTGCTTTTGCTATCAAGTGGAGAGGTAGAAGAGTTTATAAATGAGTATACAAATATCTCTGTTGATTTTTAATATGATTATCTGTGGCTGAAATTATCTGTATGAAATTCTGCAAAAGATGCCAAGGAACAAAACAGAGATGTATTCTAAATTATACGTCTGGACTGTATTCTTTACCAAAACCTCATTTCAATTTGATTGTTATCCTCATAGTAAAATGTTAGTTTTTTTGGATTGAAGGCAAAAATGGAGTCGGATCGTCTCATTGTGTCGGTGGGAAAAAAGGCTCCTCAGGAAACTGGCATAAAGGTGAAGAACCACTCCAGCTCTCTTTCTCTGGCCCACCGGCGAGACTTTAAGCAGCTGCTGCAGGGAATCACCGGGGAGGGGCCCCTTCGCCTGGCGGACATCAATTTCAAAGAGTTTGCCGGCTTCCAGATCGCCCTGCTCAACAAGGTAGATTTAGGACAGCCAGGACACTTTGTGCAGCCTGTGACATACTTTCTGTTAGTGACGAGGGAAAACATGGCGAGTACAGTATTTGGTAGGTTTTCTCTGACTAGATCCTGTGTGTTCACAGGATGTAAAGCCTCAAGCTTATCGGAACGCCTACGACATCCCTAGACGGAATCTCCTGGATCAGCTCACACGAATGCGCTCCAATTTGCTGCAGACGTCACTAAAACTGATCCGAGGGCAAGACGAAGGTATATAATTTTGTTAATAACTTGAAACGGGCAGGTCAAGTAATAATAATATTTTATCTAAATATGTTTTTATGGTGGGAGGCAACAATTTAATGAGCTTGCATCATACTTTTCTTTAGCTGAAATCCAGTGTAGTTACTACAACATTTAATTAAACCATTGACTTGTGGTTGTTAGACTCCCTGCACAGTATTCCAGTGGCTCAGATGGGAAACTATCAGGAGTACCTAAAAATGATGCCGTCTCCTTTGAGAGAGATTGACCCCGATCAACCTAAACGGCTGCACACATTTGGGAATCCTTTCAAGCAGGATAAGAAGGTAATACAGTTTAGCGACACACAGATGTCTTCACTCAGTATCTAGTCCTACCATTGTGTAACATATTCCACTGTCTGTCTGGTGTTCCCAGGGGATGATGATCGATGAGGCGGATGAGTTTGTAGCAGGGCCTCAAAATAAGAAGAGAGGAAATTCCAGTGACTCCAATTCGGGTGCTAGTGTGAAGAGAAGGCGGAGCATGTCACCGTTGCTGCGGCGGCCGCAGACTCCATCAGGGAACACCAATCATGTGGTGATTGGAAAGAACCTAGCAGGGATTCAGGGGCAGCAGAATCTCCTCAAACCCGTTCCACAGCACAAAGGTAAGATTTGAAGGTAATACTAAAATAATGCTTGAAGGTGGTGAATACGATGTTCACATTGATCTTTGCTGCCCCATCAGGAGTGGATGGCAGCAACATGGTGGTCACTGAGAGTAACGGTGACAGCGTTCTCGGGCTTGACTCTGGGGAAATCTGGCCTGCGGAGATGGATACTGAGGTGGGGAATCCATCTTCACCAAGCTTAGAGGAGAAGGTTGGGACAGGAGCAGCAGTTCGCGGAGAGGACATCAGCACAACGGAGGAGAGATTGGTGGAAGATCACCTAAATGAGCAGCTGCTGGAGGAGAAACACAACTGTGAACGTCTGAGTCCCCACAGCCAGCTAGATGGCACTGAAGCTGACCCGGCGGCGCTTGAGACCATTTTCATACCCCCACTAGATGGCAACCAAGCAGAGCTGCGGACGCGGGTCATCAAGGAAGTCCGCAAACCTGGGCGAAGTGAGTACAGTACATCCTTTTTTTCATTATTAATATTTTTAAGAAACATTAATATCAACAAGAAAAGAAACAAAACACAGAAACAAAAAGTGCTCACATATTGTTAAATACATTTATTACATTTATTTGGAAAAAAGTCCAAGTTTAAAAACTAAATATTTAAATTCACAAAATTGTCAATTCGGAAGATAAATCACACTAAATGCTGCATGGTTTGAAACAAGCAGGTATTCAGACTGACTTTCTCTTCAATCCACGTCTTATATAAAGTTCAAAAGGGGTCCCCAAACCTTTTCAGTTTCTTTGTCTGCTTTAAATATATATGTTATTCTTTCTAGTGGAAGGTTTGACATGATTTCCCTCATCCAGTGTTTAATTTGGTTTGTAAGAAATAGGTTTGGGTCTATTTGGAATTTTGAAATAATCTAATGTCACTCTAATCTCTTCTAGGGCTGCTTGATTGTGGTTATTTTTTTTTTGTGTGTCTTGTTTATATTCTTTTACTTTCATTAAAAGCCAGAATTGTAATTGAAATTAAAATTTGATTAATTGCACTGCTTGTATCTCTTCCTGTGATGTTTTAATTTTTCTATACTGCCAAATGCAGTAAAACAGTCTTCTTTAACACCGTGCATTTAGTATATATGTCTGGTATATTAATATTGTAACAGTTTAAGCTGGCAGGAGTTAAACATGTTTGCATTAACCAATTATAATGTGTTACTCTGAGGTGTGGATTCACCATCCGATTAGGAGCTCCAGCACAAGCTGATTTCCAATCATCTGCTAAGATTTCATGTTCCTGAGCTTCATCCCATGCATTTAGGTTTTAATGTGAACTCCCTGGTGAACATGATCAGATTATGAAACTGTGTTGAGATGCACTTTCTTAAACAGTCATTATTTCAACGGGTGTTTGTGGGGGTTTAGTAAGTGAATCATGTTGATATGCCTTTAAAAATGTTCTCAACTAGATATTTTAAAAAAGGCTTTCTTGTCAGATAAAATGTAGTTCAAAGACATGATAACCTCCGGGTTTAGATGAGAGAGATGTTGAACCTTTCCAAGCACTTCAAAGGCCAAAGCTTAATTGTCCAATTTGTGAAAAACTGATTACTGGATATTTGACTATACTGAAACAGTTTGGTTCTTTTTTTTTAGTATTTTCTCACATCATACCACATTTTCATCATATGTTTAACAGCTGGTTTACCGGTCTGCTTTTTAGATTTTTTTTCATTGTGTCAGAGAAGAGGTATTTTAGCTCATTAGAGTCCACTTGTGCCCAATGAGGAACATCTCTTTTTAAAATTTTAAATAAAACATAATGGACGTGTCAGCTGTGCAGCCAATAATACAACATTAACAACAAGTTTGGATATTTTAACCCCCCTTGATAAAAAGGCAAGTGTAACAGCTGACAGGTGTAGTTTATTTTCTTCACATGAATCCCAAAAATTGTTTTTTGATTTCTGAGAGCAAATTGGAGTTGGAGGTGGCAGAGAAATGTAAAATACTGATTCTAGTACATGACCTTCCTTTTTATTCTAATCTGGTAAAGTAGATGTTACATTGGGAACATTTGAACAGGTTCTTCATCTCTGTGCTTTTTCTCAGACTATGAGGCAATACTCAGACTACTGCAACAGGTGAAAGGTCCAGTAAACGTACAGAGGTACTTCATCCAGCACGCCATCAAAGAGGCAATGAGGTAAGAAATAGAGCGGTGCTGAATCTTTTTAAATCCCCAGACAAGTCTGTTAAACGATGCTGTCACTGCACTCACATTATACTCTGAGTTTGTTGTTTCTGAAGCACTGCAGCTTCAGCAGCATTATTTTCAGAATGAGGTTCATCTGCAGTACTCTGAAAAAGTTTGAGGTTCCAACTGCAGTAAACTGGAAAACGAAATCAAATCGATAACGTGAGCACCCACCAGCATTTCAAGGTTGTTCCGAACATCTTAAAGAATTTACACACAGTTCAACTGTGGATTAATCTATTCTGTCTCTTTATGTAATCCCACACTGATTCCATGTTGTTGGAGCTATATACATGTACAGTGTTTAACAAATTTATTTGACCAGCACCCAGTGTAAGGTTTATGCCACAGCTGCCCTAAATTAACAATTACCAAAATCATTTTTTACATTTCTGTAATGGTTAATCCACCAGTATGCGCGAGCTCTTTAATCAAAATGATATTTTTAATGCTAAAATATAATTATTGTTGTTAGCCATGAATTTTCAAATTTAATGTTTTACAAAGAAGCAGAAAAAATAGTAAAGAACATTATTATTTTTTGATTAAGATGCCAAATTACAGTTATTTACTTGCACTCCTGAACAGAAAAATTAGTTTTAGCAGTTTAATGTTACGCTTGATTAATTTCTGAATTCTCAGAGAAGTCCAGTGTTTCGGCTCAAATTTGGGTATAAAATCATGAATTCAGTTTGAAATTCCTCACTCCTGTTCAAACTGGTAAAACGTGGAGAACTCACTAAAAAAGGAAAGAGTCCTCATTAAAGCACTTTGTGACGCTGGATGGTCTTTCTAGTTTTTACGACAGGTGGTCTCATAAATTTGTTAAGCACTGTACACATGTTGCATGACTCCCTGTTCTTCCTGTCAGAGTCATTGTTATGATGCAGAGTAACATCTAACATGCCCCAGACTTCGGTAAAATCTAGTGTATGAATCTTGCTGTTCCCCATTTATTCCCAAACAGGTTCAAGAAGCGGGTACTGATCCAGCAGCTGGAGACTGTCCTCGCTGAGTTGGAGGAGAAGCAAACAACATCACAGCTTCCCAATGATCATGGCAGGTAGTGACAAAGCCGTGTTTGCTTTGTTAGTAGAAGAAGAAGCGAGGCTCCCCTGAATTTCCTCTGAAATAAATTTCCTTGCCCGCTGGATATCATCACCTTAGGAGGCATCCTTCTTGACCAAACCTCAAAAAGACAGATTGGGAAACCAGAGTGGGAGAAGAATAAATGCACTGGTAGCAAGAGCTCCTCCTGTCCCTGTGCTGTTACGTCACATCCTGTTAGAGGCAGAGGGTTCATTCAGAGGAGGGGCCTTGGGGACAGCTCCACTGGGGATGAGTACAGAGACTTTAAAAATAATCCTCTTCACATTGACAGATGCCTTAAACACCCATATGGCTTTTGTCTGTATGGGCACATTGCTCAGAAGACACACATACACTCCATTAGACAGATAACACAGTAAGCCAGCAGAGCAAGGGATAGACTGGCTTATTGCTAGAGTTATTCTAAAAAAAAAAAACAGACCCTTCTTCAGCTGGTCTGAAAAGTGTTTTATGGGTAACAAAATGTTGTGCATTCGTGAAAATTTATGCACGGAAGGAGAAATCTGGTCCAGACACAAGACAAGCCCTCATATTTTTAGTGTTAAATCTGCAACAGGATGCACTTTTTTGTCCATTTTACTGTTATCTAATATGCCCCCATTATTAGTGATTTATTGACATGCACTGGCATCAGGGGTGGGCAATATGGAATAAGTCTATGAGTATATATAAATTATAGTTTGATATTGCGGTAGCAATATAGAGCCAGTTTTCTGGAAATACACTAGAAAAACCAGTCAAAGAAATTTGCATTTATAGCTAATCCAGTCATTAAAGCACCTGGCAAGTTAAGTTACACGAAATACTGTATATTCGGTATTGCTGTATGATAGGTTTGTATACCTCAGAGTCAATGGTATAGCAAACTCTTAAATATCTCATAGTGCATATTACCATATTGTCCAACCCCAAATAACATTAAATTAGACTTCACACAAACCTCATTATGACAGCCCCACTGCTTAAATTGGGTCCATTTTATTGCAGATTAGATGGTTGAATTAACATGTTCTGAACACAAATTTCCCACTCAGCTCCAGCCTTTTAAGAACTGATTTCGGTGGACGCCACTAAATAGATGAATCAGTGTTGTTTGTGATAATTGCACAAACTGTCTTGACCTGGAAATGTGTTTTTCTTCTGAAATAATCCAACACAAGCAGCAGTGTTTACTGGTTTAGTGATTGAGGATCATTTTCCCTCTCACCTGCCATTACAGCAATAGAACATGGGTTACTCCCGCAACTCCGCACACACACACACACACACACACACACACACACACACACACACACACAAGTCATCCTCCACAGCACCACAGACACTCCAGTGATCCCCAGCATTACAGCTTTACTCCAACAGTTCACATTTCTCCTCTGCTGCTTTTTACATGAACCCAAGTCAGCACTCCTCCTTTGTTCTCCTTGTTTTTACAACAGATGTACACTACTTTTTAATGTTCATAGGGAATAGAGATTATTTTTGTGAAATTGCTTATTTCAGAGTATAAGAAATATTTTGAAAGACATGTTCAAAGCCATTTTTGTAAACTGTTAAAATATACATATACAAAGGGGAAAGTTTTATGAACTACTTCTTTTTTAAAATCAAAACAAAAAAAATAAACCACGGGTAGAATGATGCTTTGTGTGTATTTCTACCTTGAAGTGAGTTTTGTTTTTTTTTTCCCTTATTGAGCACACAGCTTTCTCACATTCATCTTTTGTAGAGACATAAATCTAATTTCTATCCACAGATTTCATCGGGGACTTTTGGTTTAACCTCCATAGATTCTCTTGAGTCTGAGTTTCTTTTGTAAAGCCTTGACTTTAAATTGAGCAAAGACTGCAGACACAACACTTTCAGTGTCTGTTTCTGACAGAGTAATGAAGTTGTGGAAGTAGAGCTCTGGAACACGCACTGCAGTGGGACCTGTTTTCTTTGTGACCCTTTATCATTGATTGTGACCATGTTTTGTCTCATTTTATCACAGCAATTTTTAAGGGCCTGAAGACACAAAAGTGCTGAGTATAACCATAACTGCACAAAAGCTTACAAAAATTTAAATTACATATGCACTCACTGGTCACTTTATGAGGTACACCTGTTCAACTGCTTGTTAACACAAATATCTAATCAGCCAATCACAGGGCAGTAACTCGGTGCATTTAGGCACGTAGACATGGTCGATACGACCTGCTGAAGTTCAAACTGAGCATCAGAATGATGAAGAAAGGTGATTTAAGTGACCTTGAACGTGGCATGGTTGTTGGTGCCAGACGGGCTGGTCGGAGTATTTCAGAAACTGCGGATTTACTGGGATTTTCCCACACAATGATCTCCAGGGTTTACAGAGAATGGTCTGAAAAAGAGAAAATATCCAGTGAGCGGTAGTTCTCTGGGTGAAAAGGACTTGTTGATCCCAGAGGTCAGAGGAGAATGGTCAGACTGCTTTGAGCTGATAGAAACGCAACTGTAATTCAAATAATCAAATCATTACAACTAAGGTATGCAGAAGAGAGTCTACTTTGAAGCAGATGGGCTACACCACTACTCCACTACTCCTGTCAGCTAAGAACAGGGAACTGAGGCTACACTTCACACAGACTCACTAAAACTGGATAGCAGAAGATTTGAAAAACATTGCCTTGTCTGATGAGTCTTTGATTTCTGCTGCAATCAGTCAGAATTTGCCGTAATCAACATGAAAACATGGATCCATCCTTCTTTGTACCAACAGTTCAGGCTTCTGCTGGTGGTGTAATGGTGTGGGGGATATTTTCTTGTCACACTTTGGGCCCCTCAGTACCAGCTGAGCATCATTTAAACACCACAGCCTACCTGAGTATTGTTGCTGACCATGTCCATCCCTTAAAGTGTCCAGTGAGTGTATAATACAATTATTTATATTATCAGGCACAACATCGATATTTTTTTGATATTACATTTAGCATCAATACAAGGTTACTGTGACATCCTACGTCTTCTAAAATCTTTTAAAGTTGTCCATTATTTTATACTTAATCCTTATGTTGTTATGGAAGATAAATGTTAGCAAATCAAACATTTAACATTGAAGGAAATGGCAAAGCCGTGTATTTCTTTTCCTCTTTCTGTACCATGACTTGTTAGTTTGCTCCATTTATAACCCAGAGTGGAACTTAAGCCTTCACTGCCATCTAGCGTCCAACTGCAGGTATTTTGATCAGCAGGAATTTTTTGTGATGCTGCAGTCCTGCACCAAGGTCACAGGTACAGCTCAGCTCTGCAGATGGTCACTATACAGACTTTATTTTTAAAAGTATTAGCATTTATTACCAACTTCTTCCTGCATAAAGGAGGGTGGCTGTGGCTCAGGAGGTAGAGCGGGTCATCTACTAATTGGAAGGTTGGTGGTTTGATCCCTGGCCACTCCAGTCTGCGTGCCAAAGTATCCTCAGGCAAGATGCTGAACCCCCAGTTGCCCCTGATGCGTTCATCAAGTGTGGATGTTAGATAGAAAGCACTTACAGTATAGAGGGAAGTGCTTGCATGAATGTGTATGTGAATGGGTGAATGAGGCATGTTGAATAAAGCACTTTGAGTACTCAAGTAGAAAAGTGCTATATAAGAACCAGTCCATTTACCGGAAAATAAATAGTCCCCTTAGTTTTGTCTGAGAGATTTAAAAAGGGGAAAAGAAAAAAAAAAAAGAGATGTGGACACTTTATAAAATCAGTATGCCTTTTATTAAATTAAAAACAATCTGTTGAATGTTGACAAAATGTAAAATGAAGGAAAAATAAACTTTACCCAAATTAATGTACCATTACTTTCTAGACTGCCTTAGTGTTCAGTCTCATGAGAATAGCTCTAATATTTCCTGCTCACATCTCATCTTCACTTGATTTCCTGTGACTTCAAAACAAAAAAACCAAACCGTTCTTCTCGCATACAGGATGTACGGAGCCTTTATGCTTCCTGGAAATCATGGAGCAAATATCAGAGTCCATCGAGAAATCTTGTTGCATTTGACAAAGTTTTGCTCAGACAGCAGCTGAAGGCTGACATGTGTTTGAAGTGAAACAGTAACAAAAAAAAAAAAACAAAAACAAAAAACAGGCTTTGTTATTCCCTTCATACAAAAGATATACAAAGGACAGCAATATCCCAGTTCAGTTCAGAAGGGACAAAAGGGGGACATGTCTCAGTATCTTAAGACTCCAAAGCATTTACATACTGTATATACAAACAAACCTGCTTGGAAAACAAACAAACACACAAACAAAAACTGAAGGATTGGCACAGTCAGTGTTGAGTATGGTGGTAGCCACGTTATGGACAGAGATGCATGTTTGGACAGCATTATTAGTTTATTTACAAAAAAAATTTTAAATAAGAGAAAGATGAATTCTCACACTTCCTCCCTCCCTCCCTCTGTCTAACAAAATCAAATCTTATCTGACAATGACCATGTTACAGGCAGGAAAGGCCAGTCTCAGTGCAAATGCTCCAGCTTGCGTAGCCGTATGGGGTTGGGCAGAGCTTGCTGGTTGCGTACAGAGGAGGGCTCCTCCTCTGGTGTGCGGAATAACACCCGACCCCTGTGGTTGAAAAGGTAGAAGGATGGATGGTTCCTCAGTGTATCAAAAGTTCTGAAAAAAAAAAAAAGAAGAGAAAGACTTATAAAAGACCAGCACCAAAGAGGCATGAGGTTATGGACTTGGTGGACACCTACTGCATTTGCTAAATTATACGATCCAGTCCTCTTGGAGAGG